>CAAAJI010000492.1:8998-26436 GCA_900642245.1 Fragilaria radians | reverse complement strand
TCGATGCCTTTTTGGATGCGACGGAATTCAAATATGTCCGGGCATTAGGAGCATTCTACAAACGTCTGACAGGTCGTCCAGCGGATATCTATCCATCGTTAGAACCCCTGTATACTGAATATTGTAAATTATGCTATCGTGATGTCACAGAATGGAAATTGCTAACGATGGATCAATTCATACATCAATTATTACATAACAATTGTGTCTGTGGTATTGCATTACCACGATTACCCTCACGAAAGCATTTGTTGGATGAGGGATATTTGGAAACTGCATACATGTCACCCATCCTTTCGGCATTAGGCAATCGATCCTTGGAAGATTATTTATATCAAAAAGTTGTGGACGGAAGTATCCCCGCCAAGATTCTTTGGGAATCTAGAATGGCATCTCACAATATGTTGAATAAAAAGAAAAAGTTGAATGAGATTAATGATGATGCAAACGATATCAACAACAATCACAAAGAATCAAATCCACTCAAAAAGCGACAGAAACAAAAATCTCCCTATGGTAGTCTCTTCAAGTCAATAGCCGATACTACTGTACCCAACAAGGAAGGGACTGACCACAAAACTAGTCACGAAAGAAATCGATTGCAGCATGAATCAGAAAAGCCAGAGGCGGTGGAAGAATTCTCGGAAGAGTATTGGAATCAAGAACGTGAAAAATTGGGTTTACGACCACTTCGAAAATGAGGGTGACAGAATGGATTTTTTCAAAATTAGGGGTGGTGATGGATGCCATGCATATATCACATGACATCACCGAAGTAGGTGCACTCTAGATCCAAGAATGCATTCCATGGTCTGTAATTGGAACTTCAACAAAGTGTTCCATTTCATCCATTCTGAAAGATCTCTAACAATGCTACTTTTTTGTTCTATTTTCAATATTGTTTCAATTTTTTGGTAACGAAAGGTTTACGATTTTGAAAGCCTAGAAAATACAAGGCTTTACTATTTTAATTCATACTGGAAATCTTTACGCATTGTTACTACGACATCGTTTTGCATATGTTTCTGTAATATCCTTTAGATTGGACATTTGACGCTTGAGTGAGATAATGGATTCCTCTTTTTGATGACAGAAGGTATCCAACATGGTCGTTATTCGGGGATTTGATTCTATGGTTTTTGTCACAGAGATACGTTTTAATTCCAGAGAAATCAAGTCATTCTCCAAAACTATGAAGCATTTTTAATTGCTTGGTATACAGCGTAGATGAAGACAAAAAAATGTTGTAATCCGTCGTTCCCCAATCCGACACAGAAGGGACAGTCATTCTGTCATTTGTTTCCTCATTTCCAATAGCAGCAGATTCTACAGCAATGTTACGATTATCCACTTCGATTTCGAAATGACTTGAATATGCCATTGGAAGAGGTTGTGGGCTGTCAAGCTTTATGTCACCTACAGGTTCTGCGATATTCTTCGTTTGCTGATCCTCCTCCTCCTCCTCCTCCTTGTAAGGACAAGATATTTCTGAAATTTTGGGTAATGCAAAGTCATCGGAATCTTCCAAGTCTATACCAAATTCACGAAGTAGTGTAAGGAAGTAAAGAATCCGAGGAGGAATAGTCTTTGGCGACTGTCCATTATGTCCATGATTTCCATCTGGTATTCGTTTCATTTTTTGTCGTAACTTTTCGAATTTAGATCTCAATACAGATAAGGAAACTGGTTTCTGGAATACCAATGGTAACTCGAGTCTATTCTCAAATCGAGTACCAGGTATAGATACCGATTCGGGGATCCATAATTTATCATTCATTCGATGTTCAACATCTCGCCAAAATTGCATACTTTGCCAAAAATCAGACAGCGACTCAGCCATGGCTGTTGTTGTCCTTGCTTGCATGACTCTTTGACTTTCCATCACTATGGAATGATAAAATCGTAAATGACTTTGTTCTGACATCCAACCTTGAATTTGTCCATCATTTCTATCACTTGATAAGAGTTCCTTCTTCTTTTTCATGTACAACTCATTTAAGGCATTCACTTGAATCGTTAGAAAGTGAACATCGTCTGTTGACAACTTGGGAGGAAATTCATTTCTCAGAGCAGATATAATCTTATCTCGTTCCCATTGTGCTGGACGAGGAAGGATCGTTGCTCTCTGTAATGTAGCACGACGTAATAGCTCCTCTCGTAAAACAATCTTCTTTGGTTGAATTTCATTCAAAAAGGAAAGTAGGGGTTCTTCCTGAAGGCATAGTTCGATGCCATAGTCATCTTTGGTAACTCCAATCATCATGGCCACAATACGATGAAAGTCACTACCATGGGTGATGTAAAATTCATGACAATTCAGGTTCTTCGTATCCGAAAGAGAGGAAAGTGATGACATGGATTCACTGCAGGAAGGATTTTCAATTTTTTCTGAATAGGTCAATCAATCAGGCATGAAAGGGAAAAAGAAATTGAAAATTGTTTCCTCATTTTCCAGAGCCAATGTTCGCAATATATGGATTTGGCTGTCCACATGAATCGAGTCTTGGATGAGGCAAAGATGTATGGCCTTGGTATACTGGGCGTGTGTCGATGCATACAAAGCCGTACACAAGGCGTGTGCCTTGGAATACAGGGGCGTGTGCTTACTGGGAAATATTCAGGTGGACGGTTAATGAATATTTCTCAACCAACTCATTCAAAAATGTAGACACGAAAAGGTTAAAATTATTATATCTACACTCTATATATGAACAATCTCTCAAGTACACCACAAAAGAAGAGCCTTCCAATGATTATGGATAAATAGAATGAGATTTTTATGATAATGAGTATCAACATTAAAGTTTCAGGAGATCAAAAGAAAAGGCTTCAATTTCAATTTATTAAGGACAGAAAAAGTAAGCTGCTGTCACTAAAGTGCGATCAGCTTTGTTACCAAGACAATACTCATTCAAAAATTACTCTATAATGGAACGGAAGAAATTGATTGTATTCAGTACTAAAATCCCCTCAATCCCAACTAGAAAAAAAATATTTTCTCTAAATAGTGTGCACCATGGCAAGACCACTATTTATACCCTTTTATCCCAGGTATGGATTGTCAGCAACTAGGCGCTTTGTTGTACTCAAGTAAGCATTTCCTGAGTACCTTTTTCTCATATTATCTGAATCCCCACTAAAAAGTATACCTACCACATGCTACACTTCTCAGCATACTTCAAGTTGTGATATTAGATTAAATTATTAAAATTAAAGTAAAATAACTTCAAAATTTTACGGTATTAGAGTGGTTAAGGTGACATGATAGGCTGAAAATTAACGGTATTTAATACGGATGTGGTTTATGAAATCATTTATGACTTCACTTTGACATCTATGTTGATACACAACCTCTACAACTTGAAACCATGTAATGCATAATTATGATTTACATTGTTTTAGTATAATGATCATTGATGATAGAAGATAGCATATATGCATATATATATATATAGGACTATACATTTAAGGTATATATTTAGATCCATAGTAAGTGAGTAGGAGACGTATTCTGGTAAGAAATGCTGTGATCAACAATTGCTTTCGAGAAGTTCCTCCCTCTTCAGCAGATGCAAACTTGTTTCTCTGAGGTTACCCATAGATTGGCTTGATAATGTTTTGCTGCTCTCGTGTCGCTCGGATGACATTTGCTGGGGATTAGGAGTTCCCAGAAAATTCGTTTTTTCCAATAATTGATTCATCTAGAGATCCAACGGAATCCACAGCGTTCATGAGAAGTAATTTTGTACACGTTTCACTTTCTCTTCCAGTAAGCGGCACACTTAGGATCCTTGCATTAGCTGCAATGTAATGCGCGTCTGGTATTTCTATTTTATGCAGGCAGGTTACTGAATTCCTTATTTCCAGACTCCTTAAAGCGGCTGATAGACTTTGATCATAGCGATTATCTCGTAGCGCATGCTTTAACTTATCCCTTGCCTCTTGATGATTCATAATTTCAAAACAGTGCTTAAAATTCTCTCGAGACGCGGATAATGTTACCTGACTAGAGCTTTTCACGAAACGACATCCTGCGTAAGCCAATTGATCGAGTAAGGAATTTATCACTCTGCCTTTTACTCTCCGCTTATTGGATTCCTTATATCGTTTCAGATTAAACGCTATAAGAAAGCGAAATCGCCTGTTACCTAGCAAGTTGTAAGCGAAGAGTTAAAAGAAGGGATAAGCAATGTATCAATTCATAACATCTGGTTATCATGATAGAATCGATGAGGCCATAATCAATACCTGCATTATTGAAAGATAACTTTCTTGTTCCAGAAATGATATCTAAATCAGTAATAGCATCTTGGAAAACATAGATTCGATTTCTAACAACCTCACTCATATTCTCTTTTCCTACGTTAAAACCCAATCGTTTCTCAATGAACGAATTTGTTTGAGAAAGGATCTCTTTTTGAGCGCTAAAGATACAGTAGCGATTGAAGAGCAATGGATGTCCAAAATACGGATGCAAGCTTCGATTCTCCCTTTCGTGTAGTACCTGTTCCTTTAAAGTATTGAAAGAGAAGCGTATCTAATATAAGTTCTCCTTTTAAAAGTTAAATCCTAAAGAGAGAAACCTATTAACACGTTTCCCTTTTAGATGTTAAAAAGAGAAGCCTATTTTAACAAGTTCTCCTAAAAGGAATAGCAATGATATAAATACAAATTTTATCCACGTAGTAAGTGAACTTGTCAGATGTTAGGTTGTTGCAATATAAGTAGGTGGATTAGATAATTGGCCTAAAAGGCCGTGTTGAATAAATTGCAAAATTTCATTACAATGGCTTACATGTCATAATTTTCTCAAAATGGTTAAGTTGCTGCTTGTATTTTTTCCGTATTGTGAAACTGAGTTTGGTGATGGCCTACCAACCAAATAACATGCAATGAGACTTAAAACTATATCAGCTGATTCCAATGCTCCATTGAGAAATCTAACAATCATATGATAGAAAAATTAAATGGAACTAGTATAATATAGAAAGAGTCTTTACAGTAGAGGGATTTGCATGCAAAGGGAAAATTTTCTGTTTTTATCCTATACTATATTCTACAATCCTAGAAGAACAAACTTGAAGATTTTAGTTAATCATTTCAAACTAGGTGAGAAAGAGATTAATTCAAGAGATATTCTTTACCAGTATTTGACAACGTCCGGTGTTGCTAGTCCAGATGATAGAAATGTGAGATATACTAGCACATCAAAACAGCAACAACCGAAACTGAAAATGGCTGTTGTTTTCTCGTTAGCAAAGTGTACACGAAGCTAATCAAAGAGCCCTAAATATAGGTGATAAATAATCACATGCACTCTCTAAGAAGTATGAACTGAAAGAAAGGATGGTTGATTTGAATAAAGACGTGAAGGATCAGAGAAGCTCCGTAAACAATTTGAGACTTGACGGTGCAGGGGAAAGCGTATCATTGGATAAGAGTTGAAAACAACAAAGATTCTGTATACATTTTCAAGTGGAAATCCAACCCCACAAGGAAATTGTGTGCTATAGCAAGAGAAACTATATTAAAGAATTCGCGCTATGTCGAAAGTGCAATATGCAGACTTCAAAGAAGTTAGGGAAGCATTATTCTTGAGGTTTTGAACCCACAAACCAAAGAATAGTTTTCCTTATAAAATATACTTAAGGAAAATGAAATATGTTTGCTTAGTCCATTTGATCGAACAAAAAGGTCCATCATCAATTATTCAACGCCCTAATTAAACCTAAGGTCAACCAGAGTTCTCAGTTGAAAAGGCTACAAAAGGGTCTTTAAGAGAAAAAGATTGAAAAACTGGCCCTATCTAGATCCATCAGGATAATTTGGAAATGAAAAAAAGGGCTGTGGTGTGTGATAGCGCTGGTGTCACAGTAAACAAAATGGATGTACTTAGAGAGCTGGAAATTTTTGAGGAAATTCACTATGATCAACAACTAAGAGAGAAATTTAGAAATATGTGTACGCTATAAAACTTTGAATCTTACTTGTCTTTTCATTTTCTAGGTAGTTGGCTGAGATGTTGGAATCCCTGTGGGAATTGAAGTAGGTGCACTTGTTGTTTCCCCTGTTGGAGAAGCAGTAGGAGAGGCAGTTGGAGATACAGTAGGAGGAGAAAGTGTGGGTGTAGATGTTGGAATATCTGTAGGACCAGTTGTGGGAGATCCAGATGTCGGAGATGCTGTGGGTGGAGCAGTTGTGGGTGTAGATGTTGGAATATCTGTAGGAGCAGCTGTGGGAGATCCAGAGGTTGGTGATGCTGTGGGTGGAGCGATTGTGGGTGAAGATGTTGGAATATCTGTAGGAGCAGCTGTGGGAGATCCAGAGGTTGGTGATGCGGTTGGTGGAGCAAGTGTGGGCGTTAAAGTTGGAATTTTGGTAGGAGCAGCTGTTGGAGCTCCTGATGTTGGAGATGCAGTGGGAGAAGTGGATGTGGGTGTTAATGTTGGAATTTTGGTAGGGGAAGTGGTGGGTGCAGATACATTTGGCGCAAATGTTGGGACTCTAGTGCCATTTAATGCTGTTGGGATTCGAGTAGGGAATGGATTTAACGGTGGGAAACCATTGGATGCAGGATTTATTGTTGGTACCTTAGAGGGACTAATCGCGGGGAGAAGAGTGGGTTTGGAAGTTGTCGGCTTGGGAGTCGCACCAGTTCCACTGGCATTTGCAGATGGGAACAGTGCCGGGTTGCTAAAAAATGGTGGTACACCTGGAGGTCTGGTGGTTGGTTGTTTCGTTGATCCCGGTGACGATGGATTGGATGCCGAAGGCAAAGTTGGATTGGCAGGAGCTGATGATGCATTGGAAAACGTAGGTTGCCTAGTGGAACCGGAAGTTGCAGGATTAACGGTGGATGGTTTGGGGGAAAGTGAAATCGTCGGAATGAGATTTCCTAGAGGCGTCGTTGGAGATGATGTGGGAGGCGTAGTCATCATCATCATTGCTCCTTCAGGGGATTTCGTAACGCCCTTCATACCCTTTTTCGACTTCCCCTTTATTTTCTTATCCTTTGCTCCCTTGCCCCTTGTAATGGCAGAACTTTGCCTGAAAATGATATCAAACACACCTTCCGCCTTCTAAATTCAAAGGTCATTCATTAGCTGATTAGTTCTTCACTGATTGAGACAAATATATAATGTTGCTGGCACACTTACAGCCAAACCATTGCAGGTATCGCACCAAGATAAAGTCAATACAATCAAAGGGAGAACATGCATGTTAAATAGAGGTTTCTCTCCCACTTGGATGTCACAGTTCGGAATTGAGGATAAAGTTGACGGATGATCAAATATTGAGAATGACTGAAGATGACTACAATTTTGTCGACGACGATACCATAGGTGGAAATATGTGAGAATTATAATGTTTAAAAACCAATTTTGGCCTTTCAATAAATTTTCTATGGTTATCACGACCAGTAGCAATGTCTCGAAAGTTTACGGTGGTCACAAATTATGGCGAAAGTGTAATTTGATTGCAAATTTGATTACAAATTTGATGGATGACAAATATGAATCATACTTTGGATCTATCCTACAATTTACCTCTATAGAATGCTACCTTTCTCCTAAAGAGAGAATATCGCAAAAACATCAGCCTCTTGAATTAGAGAAATTGGAAGCTTCAATATTCCATATCTTTGGATTTGAATTGATTTGCACGCTTTTGTGTTACGTAGCGAATGTTCCAAAAAGAGATTCATTGTTTAATATTTAACTTCAAATTTATTAATCAAGGCAATTTTGCGTGTTCTCTATACTTGATGTTTGGATTCAAGTCTCTAATTTAAACTTTTGAAGGATCCATCCTAGATTGTTGCTTGCATTTCATTCCATACTTTTTTTGCTGCAGGTATGGTTTGCAATTTTGTGTTGATTTAATCCCAAGATTCTTTCGCTACGTCAAATAATTCTAGAAATCAATATTAAAAGGGCTTTCTGTTTTTTTTTCCTCAAAAAATGAAGTTTTTATCTCTGCACCACTTCCAGGCTTCGCTTTTGTTATTCATGTATCCATTAAAGTCAGCAAAAAAGATTAATGTATTCTTCACAATATACAGAAGTAATGCAGCAATAACTGGAGAGAAAAAGCTGCATTTTCATTTGTTTAGAATTGGAAATCAAACTTTGAAAATTCCCAAAGTGTAATGCAATTTCAAGGGTTCTAGTATATCTCATATTTGCCGTATTTCTTTCTTACTGCAATTTAATGTTGTGGAATGTATATCCCTTACTATTTTTTGCCAAAGCTATGCAGTAATTGTATCGAATGCCATGCCTAACATGCAACTTTCATTCTGCGTAATGATTTTATGAAAAACAGGTAAAATTCAGCTTTCCATTGTCAAAATGTCATTGCTGCAATGAGAGATTTTCCAGTAATCTTGGAGATTCACACAATGAGTGTAGGCAATTGTTTTTTTCAAAATCAACCATTTAAATATTATTATAATAATGATCCAACTTTTCCAAATCAAGATTCAAAGGATACCATATGCTCGTTCGGTAATCATTATTGTCAGAATGCAAATCAGAGAGTTCTATCTACATTTTACAATCACTCGAAAAGTAGTATTCCGGTGAGACCACTTTTAAAATGAACGTAGTGGAAAGGTAACATTCATGATCCCTACATCCATGTCTTTTTAAATCTTCTGTTGTGAACTAGTTTCTGTACAAGCCTTCATACGCCCAGCTGCCCACATTTCTTTTGCCTTACTTTGTCGAATCTTTATCCGAGCATGATTTTCCTTGAATCTTCATTTTCATGGCATTCCAGGACACGTTAGGAATACAACGACATGCTTTTGATCGAATTCTCCAATGATTCACTTACACCTTTCTCGTTTCCTTATGCATAGCATTCCATTCCTTCTGACATGACTTGGGTTCCTTTCGTTGATTGTCTTTATTTTTAGTATCCAGAATCCCTTCTAGGGATGTCAGGGCCTCACTCATTTTTCCTCTAGCAACCTTCATTTCTACCTGGCGAGTCAACGAAGTGGAGGGGGTGGAGGAGGAGGAGGTGGGTGATTTGTTTCCCATGTTTTGAATTCGTATCGATATGGGAACAATTGGAAAATGACTGAGATTTTCTCTTCCGTTTCAACACGATCGTGACGAACTAGAACATGAAACATACACACAGAAAGATTCCAATAACGGTGGTACTTAGCATTAACAAGAATCGTACCTACGTTTCCACGAAATTGAGATTTACGTTTTTTGTTTCACGAGTGAAAAAATAACCATGATCGGTTTCCTAACGGAGCAACCCAGATGAACTTTATTTCTTGGCAGCTTGTTGCTTCCGCTTAATATTTGCCTCCCATCGTTTTTTTGCTTCGTTCTTACGTTGTTCTGCTCGTATTTGATTCTGTTGATGACTATAGAAATAATAGTGATGATGATGATAAACTCTTTGAGACACACGACTTGATTTTGAGATGCTGGTGCATTTTCTGTCGGACGTGAACTTACAGTTCTAAGGTTTCCTTGTGCATGTTGTTCCATTCCCGTTGTGTCGTTTTGGGAATTTGACGAGAGTTTGCTCCCTTTGCTCCTCCTCCTAATGTTTCTTCTACAGATGATAGAGCACCCGATATTTTGGTCTTGGCTGCCATCATACTGGCTTGCGTCGCAACATCATTTCCCATTGTATTCGGGATTTTCTTTTCGACTCTACACTTAAAACGAAGAATCCAGTCAAACCTCTAACCTACGGTATGACGTAGACACAGTCTTTTATGACGGTATGTACTGTTTGCTCATTGCACCGTTAAAACCGGAGACTCAATTCCAAAAGGATTAGGTTTTTCCTTAACAAACCTTACCTAAATGCACGCTGATCAAGTTGTAAGAATCCGGCAAGCAAAATATGAAGACAAAAGGTTTCATCACTAGGGATTACTAACTTTGATTGGTAGATTGTTGTAAGACTAAACTTGATACTTCAGAAGAGCATGAAAAACGTTTTCATTGTTTTCGCTGATAATCATTAATTTTTTTATGTTTGGCTCCTCCGAAACTCCTTCTTTTCATTAAACTTATTATCAATGTATAAATAAACGTTCACCAGGAGCATTGCTTGAGCCTGACCAGTTCTTGCTCATTTTTCTATTGTACCTTAGCAATTGCACATTCCTCACAAGTTCCAAGCTCTCTAGAATACTTAAAACGATACATCTTGACTGTATCCTTGATAGTTTCTTGAGCACAATGTCCAAACAATCTATGTAGATGATTAATGTTGTAAGTCTTCTGGTGACCAATCAAAGCATGAGCGAATCCATCATTAGTATGCTCAGCACGTAAGAATTTCATCATAACACCTGTAGCACAACCATCTGCAGCATTAATTACACGGTCAAATGTCAACTTAAAATGCTTGTTGGTTAGGCTAACAATGATTCCTTCATTACTAACCTTGAAACTTTCTTGAGTGCCTTGTTCAAACGGAATAGATTTGCACAAAGGAAGCTTCCAAAATCTGGGTATCAGTTGAAGTTATATTTTTTAGTTTTGATGGATCTAAGCTGGCGCATAGAAGTATAGGATTATAGAGTTTATCCCAGGAAACAAGGCATCTTTTGACATCAAAAACAAGACCAAGTTGCTGGATGAACCTGACACCAAGTACAACATTATGTTGTTTAAAGGATTCTTCTTCAACAGAAGCATGAATGGAAACGGATCATCTGGAACAAAAACTCAGAGACTTAAGTCTCAAAAAAAATGCAATTTCCTTCACATGTCAATGAGCATATTGACCTTCAACTTTAATGTCAACCTTTTAAGGCAACTTTAACTTTTCAACTATTCTTCAGGTTCCTACTGAATTTCACCTTACCTTGTTCACATCCTTTGCACCAAGTCTGGTGTGGAGTATAACAAGATTGGAACCTTGAAGCGGGGGTTATCAGTGACTTGGATTTCAAGTCCTTTAGCTTTTTGGGGCACAAGCTAATACTCAGACAAAAAATAACAACAAAAGACATTGAGATGCTGAAACTAGTGAGATATTATGATAGTTTATATATTTTAGTGTTACCAGTTGGAAATTGACTGGTTGAGTACTGTCAAGTAATTACAATGCTCTGGGTTTGACTCCTACATTACAAAGCATATTTTTAGAACTATAATTATTATTCTGTTTTATTTGTTATAGATACTCTTCATTGCCATTTTTTCAGTTGCTTTTATCAAGGATACCTAAAACTTGCTAAACAAGGTCATTGCTTGTTAAATCTTTGCTATGCTAGAGAACTTAAGACATATGTTAGAATATCTTTGGCACATCCTAACGGTTCAGAAAAGAGTTTGCAACGGTAATTATAGCCATCTTCTTTGTCGCTAAGATAGACAATAGTACATTAAATTATAGGCTCACAATTTACACAAAATAATAATTTAAAGCTTAATTTTATTTTAGAACGAATTTTATCTTTCCAGAAACCAAATAATTAAAGCATTGAACTTCATAGAATTGATCATATATAGTCTTGATACTCCACTTTTTCTCGAATTTTGTACCATTTTATGTATTCCTGGTCTTGTAGATGGTGTTCTCTATGCCTTGAAAAATCAATTTATGACTTCAGGTTGGATAAGAATCTACAAAAAAGTTGTCAACACTATGTCTTGACTTGGATTAACTGTTACTTCTAGAATTTAAGTTTCTATTTCAGAAAGGAATCATTGAAATACCAAAACTCTTGTAAGGTTTAGGTTTTGATGCCAAGGGAATCTTTCCCAGCCGTCGCACGATTCACATCGCTACGCTACGTCATCCATGATCACAATGCCTGCAATTTTGTAACCGATTGATCTTGTATCAAGCATGATGGTTGATGACATCAATCGTTCATGAATTTGGCAAGATTTACAGAAAGTCACAGCTTTCTAATTCACGTGCAATCTCACATTTTCGAATTTGTCAATAAGTAATTTCCATCTACGGTCATGACCTCATACAATTTTCTCCGATTTCGCTTCAACTTATTGTACTTCGTTACGTTTGTTGTCACGACAATGCTTTCGACTCTACCAATGGCAAATGCTAGGGTTCTCCTGAAGAGTGGAAGATGCAGCGAGGGATCTAGGTGGACCTTAGCACTTGAACGTGAAAATGCAATGATTGATGTTGATTTTGAGGCCGAAAATAGTGTCTTGGAAGAGCAGAACTGGGACATTGTGATCAGGAATAACAACAGAACTGTATTTCAGAGAACAGTTGCGGCAGGAACTTCTTTTGGTGAAGACACCACTGATGATGGTCTAGATGATGATACTGTTTACATTTTCGATATAAGCACAGACATTGCGAGAAGGAGAGGCAGGAACAGAGTTGTGGCACGTGCAACGGCAAGCGACACAGGAGAGGTTTGCACAGGTACTCTAGTACTACGTTAATATCATTTGATTCTAGGAATGTCATAGCTGGATAGGATTCGTTAAAACGTAATCTAAATAATTTGAATTCTCTAATTGTTTGCTATTGATAGTATTGTCATTTGAAACAAGGCACAAGAGAGTTTAGATCAAATACAAAGCTGCAATGAAGCAAATTGTTAGGTAATAGTGAATTGTGACATCCCAGTTGTTGACATGTATCATACACCCTAGAGGGGATCAATATCAACCATACAAACAAGGATGAAGAACTGTAGAATCCAAAGTATTCCAAATTTAATTCTTCGGTGATAGACGACAATCAAAATATGGACCAAATGAATATAAAGTATACAGCACAATCATTGACATGGGAAAAATTGCCTAACTTTAACAGGTTTGATCATCAACAATCTCCATCATGATAGCTAGGTTGGTCAATTTTGCTTGCATCTGTCCTTGCTAGTGACAAATCATACTTCACCAAGTATTGTAAGATTTTTGTGCTGAATTTGATTTACTCCGCATTACAATTTCAAAAGACTTTCAAGCGTGACTTTGTAGAGAAAACATGTGATAAATAAGTTGCAGTCATTGCACATTAAGCCCAGATCTTGTCTCTCAATTGACCTTGTAGTCCATCTGTGTCGAACATTGCTTGAATGTTTCCATAAAGGGATTAAAACTTCATTTTAACCCTTTCCGGACGTCTGTGGAAATCTTGATCCAGAGAATTCCAATTTTATTTCAAAGGCCTTGACCTCCGGATCATTCTCCATTGCATAAGGAATATCATATTCATCCTCGGTAATGCTTGCGTCTTTAAGCTTAGCAGTAGCATTAGTTTCTGATACAGATATGAGTGATGGCCTCTTACTCTTCACCTTGTCATCAAGCAAATCGTCATTGACCAGACATATAGCTAAGAACAGGGCAAGAGATTTCCAGAGCAGGTGACATGTCTTCCATCGATGCCGCCATGGCGATATCAAGGCACAAGTTAAAATCCATCAAACTGTTGACAGAGATGCGTCGTTGTGCATGAGATTCATCTTGTACACTAATCAAGTGTTCCTTCACTTCCTCCCTTGCGTTGCGATGAGATTTCCGATCTCTAGGATTGAATGTCGAATGGCGACGGCGATGAGTTGGGATATCGACCCCAGTATCATCACTGTAATAGTCACCAATTCCTGACATAGAGGACCTACGGCTTTCTCGGTTGCGACTCAATTCCATCTCATCTTCAACTTCCGCGTCTTGACAAATATCTTCAAAGATTTCGCTGAGATCTTCCTCCTTCTCAGTTTGATTATAACCATGATATTGTGTGTTTAAATCACTCATGGTTGCTGGTTCGGTAATTGTTAAGATAGATTTAAGTTTCTGTTCACGTATCATAACAAATTGTATTACGCCGAAATTTTGAAGGTGAAAAGTGACAATTAGTTCTTGAAGAAAGTTAATACTATGGGGTCATTTAAAAAGGTCCTTCAGAGTCCTAAAGGTCTTTGTTATCCTAAACAATGAACATCAAAGAATAGGGAAGTCCAGGAAGTCATTCTCTAGAATCATGTCCTCCATTTTAAATGGCATTGGAGAAAACCGTGATTGCAACGTCAGCGATGCTAAAAAGTTACCAAAACTGTCAGATTGTCGTTTGTATGACAGTTGTTCAATACAAGAAATCGAAGAGTATTGTTCAATAACACAAGAAATCTAAGCGTATTGTTCAATGACACATACAAATGAAAAAAAGACTACCCTTTGTTCATTTGTCTACCAGATTAAGAACTAGAATCATCGTTTATAATGTGCTCAAATCTTCTATTCATTAAAAGAATCTGAAGTTACTTTTGTAAATTACTTTTTTTCCATAATATATGTGACATTGCATCTGAGAGAAGGGATATTCAACGTATGCATCATACTTGCATGCAATCTAAATAAAGAGAAAGCTACTTCACAACAGGGGTGACAAAGCTATATGCAATCCACATGTAGAGCAGTAAGGCAGCAGAGCAAATGTACAACCTTTAACCCAAGAATATCGTATGGAATAAAGTATAAAGACCTCACTAAGCTCATCCAAAGTTTGGAATGAGATATTTATAGTAAATCCTTCTCATTGCTTTATAAAAACTAGAAAGCAGGAATGGAAAACAGGAGTTATTGTCGATTTGACAAAAAGTATCTACCAAAATTGAAGTCATCATACATGGACTATCTAGCATAATTGAAACCAACATACTTCGACTGTCTAGCAAAAATGAACCCATCATACTTGGATACTCTATGATGGTTCTGAAAATCAGACGGACAGTCACAATGTCAGGATCTGTTCAAAGAATAAGCATCTGAGAGAACGATCGTGAAGAGCGAAGGAAAAGCATTGTTGACATACTCTTACACCTTTCGTTTGAAACTATTAATGAGTACATTCAGTTGAAGAGCAATGACAGTTAATTGTACTCACTTTATAGGATGTTGAAACCATAGGTTATTATTGGTATTGCTCACAATATAACAGTGTAGTATTAGCACTATCCATACATATTTTTATCCGTCAGAAGAACAATGGCTTATTCTCTTGAGACAGCAGCCAAGAGTCAAGTCCCTTCTGTGTTAGTAGTAGTAATCGCCATGGAAACATCATCTGTCATCTGTCGATAGTATGGTCCAACATTGAAGATTGCTCATATGTCGGGAGCACTTCATGAGGTTCCAACATTGGAGATTTATCATCTATCATCCTTTGGTAACGTTTTATGAGGTTTCAACATTGGAGATTCATCATCTGTCGGTTACATTTGGGAAACTATATTGGTTTCAGCCCATCAAGCCAAGGATCCACCTCAGTTTTAGTTTCAGATAATTTTCTCAAACTACAGTTGGTTTGAACAAGCTACAATTGCACCCCAAGTTGACAATAGCACTCAGATCCATAACTTCTTATGGAGGAAAACCAGAAATTTTGAATTGCATGCGCTTGCAATCACCCCCCTTTTTTCTGACACCCAATCGGAGCTTTTGTGAGACTTTTGAGGTATCATCAAAAGCACTTCATCAATGAAGCATTTCATTCCTCTCTCTCTCTTTCAGACTCCTTCAAGCCACACATACTTTGGCATCAGAGATCAAAATAGGTTGTCCATCGGAAAGAGATGAAAAGGCAATTGGATCCATGCCAAAGAATTGTCACACAAATATTAATTTTTATCACTTTTCTTTGGAAACATATTCAATACTGAGTTCCTCATGAAAATACTTGGTTCTTCCTTGAACAGAAGAGGGAAAAGTATTGTTGACAGATTCTTACACCTCTCGTTTGCAATGAAGTCGTAAATGAAGTGGAATATCGCAATTGACAGTTAAATTGTATCATAATGAAGTTGAATACCTGCAAACCAATGACAGTGACATTGTCCTCACTATTATTAAGGATGGCGATAACCATTGCGTGTACACAGTGCAATAATAGCACTAGCAAGAAACATTTTTGTTTTCGTGAGAACAAGTGGTGAGTTAACAATTCAAGAGAAGCAATAATCGCGATGGAAAAACAAACGTTCTGTCATGGTAACTCATAAGAAAAAGACCTTATCATCCTTGGGACGTGTTTCGAAACGAGCAGTCTTGTCAAGTAAACGAAAGGTATGTTTTATGACTGTGAATGTTTGACTGTGAATGTTTTAATATAATATCATATATTTCCCCCCTAATCCATTTTGTAAAAGATTTGGGATTCCAATGATGCTTCGATAGATGCAGCTCAGAGTGCTGTCGATCATTGGGAGAATTTATATTTAGCACTTCGTAGTTTATTGGTGGGGAGTGTCCAATCCGCATCGAAATTGTATGGTGCCGCCAAGACGGGTGTCGTCGGATTGGAACATGGTCTGTTGGTTCCCATTCGTGATTGGTTACTCCTACCTGCCATACAGGGTATCGAACAAACCATTGTCGATACGATGTATTTCCTTCAATCTCCACAGGCAATGGAGGTGGCCACAACACGGATTGTATATCCTCCGACAAACACCCCTGGTGGGAGAACCTGTGTTGGGTCCTGTTGTGGTACAATCCTATCGTATGATCCTACGTGCTTGGGAAATTGCTCAATATCCCATACCCTCCAGGACGGCGGTCCGAGAAACGGTCGATCGAGCACTCACAGTTACGAAATGGGCATTGGCGACAGTGTCGTCGGAAGTGATGTTTTATATCAAACGATTGGATGCTAACTTAACCCGTACATTGTTACATACTCAATGGAAAGTATTAGGAACTGGACCCTATTCAACATTGGATAAATTAAACAAATCGGAGGTATTGGATCATTTATGTGAACGTTACTTATCCCTGGAGGATAGTATAGCCCGATATGAATTGGCAGCTCATATTCGTGCACACAATCCATTCCTCTACAGGGATCTAGTCGTTTCTGGATTGCTCCGGACACGAGGTGGTGAATCAACGATAGGAGATGAATGGTTGGCACCCTGTCCTTCCTATCGATTGGAAAGAACTGATGGACCATTCCTCCTTCCCCATGACAGATACAATTGGTCTACTGCAAACACAACAACCCCTACTGTGCACGCAGTCGCTCTCTATTTTCGATTGCCCTACATCAATGGCAAGAAACCTGGAAAAGATGTACCCTGGAAACGATTTTCAGAGCCAGAACGTCGTATTCTTGAGGAACAGTATGTGCAAGTATGTCAAGAGCAAAAGTATCACTTGCAACAAGATTCCTATTTGGATGAACAGGATGAATCTCCAAAGTCCTCCTCACTGCCTCTTTATAAAAATGGACATTCTTCCTCCCGCAAATCGTATCCTTACAGTTGCTCAGTGGTACGAACCCAATCGGAAGGATGATGTTTTGGTAGATCAAAATCGACATGCCGTGTCATTCCATCGTTGTTGTCCCAAATGTCGCCAGATTCCATCACAGTCTTTGGAAAAAAAAACGCCGACATTGGTCTTTTGTCCAAAATGTGCCATACACATGACAACCGAAGAGGCAGCCATGTTCCCACC
>CAAAJI010000491.1:8403-39572 GCA_900642245.1 Fragilaria radians | reverse complement strand
CTTTATTCCTCCAGTCTTAAGAAACATGTATAATGAATTTGTTAAATTAATTGGTATCTAGGACGTTTATAATTCTAGTGGAAGATGCATCATTGAGCCAGTGTAACCCAAATGATACATAGCTCCATGAAAAAGGTGAATTAACTATATTAGGATTTCTATTTTAGCTCGTATTTATGTTTTCGAATGCAGAAATGGATATAAATAAAATCATGTTATGGGTATTTTTGACCGCAGACTCAAACTATTGCAACGGGAAAATATGAACCATAAACATCGAGCAAAGTAAAGTCTTGTATTGATACAGCCATATCTGCTATTATCTTTTTTCCCAATGCTAAGATCCCTTACATCTGGTTCTGGGAATCAGCCATAAATCGTATCTGATACTGACAGATTAGCAAAGTATAACAGACCGACGCCTCACTTACGACGATATCTTGTGACATTGCACATACTTTAACACACGAAAAAACCCTCTTTCTTGAAGTCATGAAGGTTGCTGCAGGATACATTCTTATTCAATTGCACGAAGTGAATCATATTAGATTTGGGTGTCTCTTCTATGATATTACCATATACAATACTTTCAGCTTGGATTGATAGAGCAGTTAACATTATATGCACAATCCGATCATAAATTATGTAAATCTCTCTCAGATTTGTAAATTTGATAAATAACAGTCTCTGACACATCAAGTCTTTCTCCAATTGTCACAGTTTCATCATTCTTTGTTGTTCACCTAAGCAATAAGCAGACTATTCACGCTATTTGACGTATGACTGGCTTTGGGATAATGTCCGAAATGAATTATCACCTTTGTCGACAAATTACATTATGTGCCTTCATCTAGGCATCTATCTACTTTGGAAGTCATATAGTACTAAAGCGTCCTCATGTGCATAGATTTCACGGAAACTTGCAACTAGTGTGCTTAAAGGGAATACAGATTTGCATAATTAAGTAAGTACTTTGAGTCTAACAAAGATGGCACCTAAAATTAAGAGTAAGGATAGACAGTTCAGATACCATTGCTGCAAGCCACATAGCCTACGCTTCATCGTATGGCTTATATAAAATCTTCCGTTTGATTTTGTGCTTGATTTGAGTGATTTAATATCAATTTATAATTATGTGGATGATGCTTTGAGACACAAATCAAATTACCGGTTTGGTCGAACACAGCTAGACAAACATATTAGTCCTGAATTTCAGCGTGCATCTTGGCCGTGACTTATAAATCAACATAAAGCATCAACTCAGCTTGCAAGTTTGATAGGAGATAACTGCTATTATTTTACCATGTACATTTAATCCATTTATGTCGAACCGTGTTATTGGTTACACTTAAACAAGGATTAAACTAAATTATAACATGAAAATAGCGTAAAGCCAGTATAAACATTCAATTACTGGTTGTATTTTTCTTTCATCTAGTTTTTGACGCTGCTAAAGGCAGTGGTAGAAGCAGCAGAATCTCACCTCTGCGTACTGCATTCGTCTTAATTCATATTGTAACTGTTGTTGTTGACAAGTCAATTCATTTGCCAAGGTAGTCTTGCTACATAAACATTTTGTTCAAAATTGATCCAGCCACTTAATGAAAACTGTTAAGGTCATGAATTGTTTCATTGCCCTGGAGGTTGTTCCTCCATAACTGCAAAGGAATCTATCACATCACAGTTCACCCACTGTCCCAAATCCACGAAAACAACATATTTACCTGCACAGGCTGAAGTAACAATCATAATGTACCAGACTACTTTGACATACTTTGACATACTTTGACATACTTTGACTTGCATACAAAGTCAGTCTCATCCATGTTGAACCATTGACGGTGTTCTAATTTTCTTCAATCACACTGTGTATCAATTCTAGGAAATCAATTGAAATGCATCGTTGGTGGGCACAACACCTGAGATATCAACCATCCTAGGCCAATGCATCTCAATGTTCTTATTTCCCCCAATACACCTTTTAGTAGATTTTATTTGATTTTGTCAATATGTTATCTTTGAAAACAAGATTTCTTGCTGTATGTATTGCATTAATCTCCAAATCTGAAAATCCTTTTTTCATGTCTATTGTCACTGATGGCTAAGGACTAGGTTTCTAAAAGAAAAGGTTCTTTAAAAAAAATTGCAAGAAGACCTTCGAACAAGGAATAATTAGCTACTTTGTGCATACCTATTCCTTATTTCTTTGACAAAATGTTCATGTAGCGAGATAAAATTCTGTGTCTGCGTTGACAGAAAAATTGTGTTAGCTTTTTCGTTCCCATATTGTATGAAATAAAATTAGTACAGCTCCTTTTTCGATTCAAGAAGGCATATCGGTAAAATCAACAGTACAAGTAACGATTGTTTCATGAAGTAAGAGCATTGACATTTCATGGAATTCAAAGGCGGAGCTTTAGAAATAGATTGTTCATTGGAAGGCAATCTCCTAGATCACAAACTGGATCGTAATATCCTACAATTGAGTATAGACGAGCAAATTGAACGAATAAATTCATGTACGAAACTCTTTGGACGAGAAGAACAACAACGTTCTTTATTCGATGCCTATAATAACTCACGATTATCACAGAACGATACTAACAAAGTAAACGTTATAATTATAAAGGGATGTTCTGGTTGTGGTAAAACAGCATTGGTGAATTCTCTTCGAGACGAATTACAACAAACAAATGGTACAATTATGGAATGGAAGAGTGAACGTCAAGCATTGTTGCAAATAAATCCTGGTTTTACCAAAGCACTTCAAACTTGGATGCAAAGTATACTTTCTTTTGATTCAGATAAGTTGAATGATTGGAAGAATAGATTAAATAATTCCTTGGATGAATCGGAAAAAATAATTTTGGTAAAACGTATGCCAGTGTTGAAACCATTCTTCACAATAGAGAATTTGGATCAGGATCAGAATGAGGGATATCGAAGTGATTGGAAATTATTTCTCAAATTCCTAAATGCATCATCCTCTACAGAATTTCCACTTGTAATTTGGGTGGATGACTTTCAATGGATTGAAAAGACATCCTTGCAATGGGTAATGAATGCAATCCAAAATTCAGTTTCAGCCAAAGGAATGACGTTTGTTCTCACATATAATGATGAATGGGAACAAGGTGATTATCCTTTCTGGAAGCAAGGACTTGATGAATTGAGATCAAAACAGAGTATTTGCATTTCGGATATACCATTGGAACCGTTGAAAATAGAGAATGTACAGAATTGGATGGAGCATCTTTTTAGCGCATCTCCTCCTGCCATTGAAACAATTGCTAATTATGTCTACCAACAAACAAATGGTCATCCATTGTATACGATAGAGTTATTAAAACATCTTATCGAGAATTCGCTTATTCATTACCATGAGGAGTCAAATTCCTTCGAGATGAATGCGAAGAATGGGTCAATTCAACAAAATTTGGAGGCATGTACAAGCGCTACTGATCTCTTATCAAATAGATTTCAAAAGCTTTCGCAAGAAACTATGGAAGTGTTGAAATTAATAGCATGTATGGGATATCATGTGAAAATCAAACTTCTTTCTCATATTATTCCTTACGATCTACCGAATCACCTGGAAGAGGCCAGTCATGCGCACATTCTTGCATTTTATCAAGACGATCATACCTCAAAGTCTATCAGTGATAACGAAATCTCAACGTCTATCAGTCGACAAAAATATCATTTCACTAACAATAGTATGCATCAGGCTGTAATCAATGCAATAGGTGGACCACAGGAAATCCAACAAACGCATTTTTCCATTGCTCGAAAACTTATACGAAACTTAAATGATGATGATTTAAAATCTGAACTTTTGACAGTGCTGGGTCACACAATACAGGGAAAACGTTTTATCCGAGATCAGGACAAGCAATCATTTGCACTCTTGGCGTTAGATGCAGCTCAAAAGGCGGTTAATTTGACAAGTTTTGAGTCAGCTCATCAAAGCATTACATTTGCAATTGAAATGCTTAATGAAAATTGTTGGAAATCTGAGTATGATCTTGCTCTGACCATTTATAATGCAGCAGCAGAAATCGCATATGCTGGCGGGGACTATGAACTCGTTGAGCTCATGATCTCCGAAGTCATGAACGGTGCTTTGACATTTGAAGACAAAATCCAGGCATATACCACAAAACTGTATGTCCTTGGATCAAGGAACAGTCCATCAGAAGCCATCACTCTTGGTCTAAAGGTTCTGGAACAGCTAGGTGAGCGATTTCCACTGCATCCGAAACGTCGACATGTATTGTCCGCGTTTATCAAGACACGGTTGTCGTTGAGGAAGAAATCTGATGAGATGCTGTTACGGATGCCTACGATTACAAATAAGCGTGCAGCAGCTGCATTGACAATCATGAATATTCTGGTTGCATCATCCTTTTTCCAGCGTCCGAATCTTGTTCCCCTGTTGGCCATGCGAATGATTGAAATCAGTCTCAAATTTGGAATGTCTGCTGTATCTTGCGTGGCTTTTGCATTGTACGGCATATTCTTAGTAGGAAGTGGTAACAGAATAGGTGAAGGAATTCGGATGGGAGATTTGAGCTTGAGGCTGCTGGATCGTTTTCAGGCTAAAGCATGGATACCTCGTGTCTATGCAATAGTATATGGATTTATACATGGTTACCATAGACCGATAAATGAAGCCTTTAATAAGTTTCTTCGTGGACATAGAATTGCTTTGGAGACTGGAGATATAGAGGTAAGTACTTTTTGTGAAAGACAGAAAACTGTCGTCATCCATACTAATGAACCTCAGTTTGCCATGATAAATATCTTCATGTATTTATATTTTCTATTCGACTCCGGTGTTCCTTTAGAAAAGGTGAAGGAGGAGTATCGCGTTTATGCGGAAGAGCTTTCCCACAAACATTCAAACTCCACTATTTTCATGCAGACTAGCTTTGTCGATACAATTGATCAGTTGATGGTAATTCAGGCATTTTCTGAGCAGTCTACATCACGTCTACCAAAGGGTGCTGTTTTAAACTTTGATGCGTCCATGACGATTCTTTTGAGTATCCTTAACGGAGATTATCAACAAGCAGTTGATGTGGGTCACTTGTTTTTCAAGCAGTACCCGATCGAAATATTTGACTATATCTCATACTACATGCTTGTCGGTGTAGCAAATATTGCTCTATTTAAGGAAACTGGAAAAACACGAGCTCATTTGATTATCACAGCTCGATATTACAGGAAACATCTCAATAGGGTTTGTAAATCTGCCATAGATTTCTGTTTGAGCAAATTGAAATTATTGGAAGCGGAGCTATCATCGGTCTTACATTATGATCATTCCAGAACAGTGCAATATTTTACCATTGCAATATCCCTAGCAGACTCTAAAAACCATATTTTTGAAGCTGCATTTGCAAGAGAACGATTTGCAAGATACCTTCTATCAAGAGGCGACCATTTGTCGTCATTGACATATTTTCAATCATCCTGCAGACTTTATCACAAATGGAATGCCTATAGCAAAGTTGCCTTGCTTGAAGAGGAAATCAATGACTTGGCTTCCAGCTTGAGTTCAGATGTCTTGCTAAATAATTCTGATACTGTGAATCAAGCATCTTCCTCAACTTGATTCCTTAATTTGTAAATAATCCTTACTTGAAGGAAACGTTATGAACTACATTCAGCATACAACGTATTTCGGAAATGTTACATTGCTGAAATACATCTCAAAACTCGGATATGTCTGATTGAAAGAAGTACCATGCTATGAAGTTCCTATGTGGGTTATAAAATTTATGAGATATTTCTTGGTCATTACACCCAAACCAACACCAACTTGCAAGAGACCCCCTCATTTACAAAGGTTGCACCCTTTTTCATATCTCAGGAGTAGATAGTCTGCTCTAGAGAGTCAAGACTAAATTTTGATAATGGTTAGTTGACCATTGTCTTAATTTGTATGTCTGTCAAAGTTTATTGAGCCTTTGCAACTACTTAGAGTTTTGAGGATGGATGATTTTCAACATGCTGTAAGGTGAAATGTAAATTTCCGTCAAGGAAAACTTCAAATATCAGTAAATAATGATAGGCATAACCTTAATTGCTTAACCACTGGGGGAACTATCCATGCAATCAAGATGTTTAAAAAAACTTTGGAGTTGGTTTTTCATATTTGAGGTATGGTGCGCTTAGGTTCTAGATAATTCAAGATTGACTTGTAAGCTCAGAAATGTTTGAACATGACATTTTCATAAACTCAAAACTTTGAATTTGGTTCACTTTCTAATTCTTTTTTTGAACGTTACTAATTATTGTCTGCCATTAAGAGAATAAAAAGCGGAAACGCATGAGATAGAATGCAAAGCGTGATCTTCAGCAATTAGTAAACAAATCGAGAAATGCTTGCCAGAAAGAGCCAGGGCTTAAGGTTTGGAACTCTGACTTAGTGTATTCTCGCAGCAAAGTTTAATCCTAGCTGACTTTTTCGAACGTATTGTATGCTATATCAATAACGGGATGCCTATAGAAACGTAGGAGCATTGCAAGCTATAACTCATCGTTTTCCATCTAAAAATTCATGTGATAGTGCTCTATGCTGAGTGATGAAAGACACAAAATGAATCAAGTAATAATTTCTGTATTTTTAGCCTTTTTTCCCTTGTGTCCTCAACTCTTTTGAAGAGTTAATCGCACGAAGACTTCGAGTGGATATTGAATCCTCTTGTATCCTCAATTCGTATGTCAAGTTGGATAAGATCTGCAACTCTTACTGAAACGGTTGAATTGTAGTTTGATTTAAGTGACATCAGTTTTGCGTCCCGTTAAATCACCGTAGCTGTTTTACTGTGTTAAAGCAACGACAAGATTATCTTGGCTATTGTCCAAGGTTTTTACACTCCAATATTGTTTTGATTTTCCAATACTCATTTACAGCAGTTGTATAACAGCAACAGCAACATAAGTTAAGGCATGATAATAATATCACAAGGAGTGGAAATGATTTGTGTTGTCTATGTTGATTACACAATTATTGGAGCGCTTGACATCACTGACATCAGTCGTGAAACTGAATCTCTTGGCATAACCAACAGGACAAAAAACATGTCTTTACGTTACAAAATGAAGGGGCGGTCAGTGATTTTCTGGGTATTTGAATCCAACAAATTGACAAACTTAAATTCAAATTCACGCAACTTGGATTAATTGAGAAATAAATGAAAACTAAGAAATTTAAAATAACCGCCATTCCACTTGAGTTGTGAATGATGTTATTCTACAGAAGATCACTATGCAATGAAAATTCATGTTCGCAAATCACAAAGTTTGCAAAATGTGAAACAACGAACACACGATTACAATCGTGATTGAAAATGTACTTTGAAGGAACACAAAGAAGTGCTTCACCAAGTTTGGTGTCAAATTATTTTTAGGTAACAATTAACAGGAGAATGTGAAGAGAAGTTCTAGTGCAATTTAACATAAAATGAGAATCAATGCATCAAGAAAGATTGTTGCAAGATTACAAGAAGCTACTTGTGACTGAGTGTCAGGTTTGACAAGAAAACAAAGTGGGGGATCAATTCATTTTTAGATGTATTTTAAGTTTATAAAAATCGAATCTACACAAGTAGAAAGAGTCCCTTATTTCAATTCTCAGTTGTTGAAATAAGTTTACGCTTCCTCTGTGATAACAAAGCAGTCCATCATACCTCCACAGCATCACAATCTCAGGCAGCTAGACCTGAATCGGCACCACCTGCGCGCTTTGCCATTGCTCCTGCGCTTGCAAGTGGCGATATGATTGATTTTGCAACCCCAGCTGGTGCAAAACTCTTCAAAGCCGGTACTGACACATTACCTACCGTTTTTGACTGCACTGCAGTCAACCTACAGCTCTTCCTTTGATCAGCTCTAGGATGAAGCGGCTATCTTCAATTGGGACAACATTATCATGATTACCGGTGAAGGACAAGTGCAAAACTCATTGCTGGATAAATATGGTGAGCTTACCTATGACCAAGTAACGGCTCATGTCACATCATACATTGTAACAGATTCACGCCAAGCCCAGGACTTTTTCATGCTTTACAATTGTATTATGAATAGTTTAAATCAAACGGCTCAAAAGCAAGTAAGAAATAGAGGCCTGATTACCTCTTTCCATCATGGAGGGCGTGGATCAGGTGCACTGTTATTGAAGGTAGTCATCATGGTGTCACATGTAGACACACGTCCAACAGTTACAGCTGTCAGAACCAAACTATTTTCCCTGGACTCTGCAATGAGGGAGCGCAATTCAGATATCATGGTATTCAGTGATCATGTGCTTTCTTTAGTCTCTCAGCTACATGCATGAGGGGAACAGACTCAAGATCTTTTGGTAAATTTTTTTAAGGTTAAAAAGCCTGTCAAGACGCTGAAATTGTGGAATACATCAAAAAAAGGAAAATCTCTATGAAGAAGGCGGAGATGTTGAGTACAATCAGCTTATGGATTGGGCTATCTACAAGCTCAAGTCCAGAAAAGAAGCAGGTACATGGGGCAATAAAACCAAGGAAGAGGAGACAATCATTGCTCTACAAGCCCAAATTAAAAGCTGGTGTCAACTAAAGGGAAGGATAAATACAAACTAAATAAGAAAAGTGCTCAAGAGATGGCGTCTAGGATGAAGAGGCACCGCTAGAGGGACAAAGCAAAACAAAGAATGTAAATAATCAAAAATTCCATTGGTGACATCATCATTCCCTATGGACAAGGCATTCACCAGGGGAATGTTGCAAAGCCAAATCCGAAAAAGTAGAGTCCAATAATGAAGGGACCAAAGAAGGAGGGAAAGCAAATATAGATAAAGCATTGACTACAGTAGCATATGAAATCAGTGATGAAGAAGAGGAATGACTAGCATGCTCAACAGAAGGCAATTCTGTTGGGCCGTCATACAAGGAAATGCTGTACAGCAAAAACAGCATATTGACTCTAGCAATTCAACAAGTCTATCCATGGAAAGGGTCCTGAAAATAAAGCATTTGTAATTTGGAATACCTCAAGTCCTGGCTTAAGGTACAACAGCAACCATGGATGAAACCATTAAGTCAAGAGAATTAGGAAGCTTATCCAGCAATTCTTGCACTTAGTGCCAAGCAATCTGAGAAGATCAAACGAGCATTTCAGTTTGATTCTGATTCAAAGAAATGCGAATCGACAATTGTGCATCATTCTGTATTTCCAATGATCAAAATGATTTCAAAGATAACCTAAGGCCTATAAACAAACAAGTAAAGGGTATAGGAGGAATAATCAAGGAAGTTATGGCAGCAACAATTGTTTGGTATTTAGAAGATGACACAGGTAAAGTGCATAAATACCAGGTAGCTTATACATACTGCAAGCACCAAGCAGATTACCATCTCCCCATCACTGGGCTCAGGTACACAGTAAACGTGACAATATGAGTGGTAACCATTGCATCACATTTACTGACAAAGTGATATTAGTATGGGACAAAGCAGGAAAACCATTCCTATTGACCAAGCAGGGAGCAACGGTGCAATGTGGACAGCTCCACATTTTACAAGTTAGACAAAAACTAAACACCTCACCATATCTTTTAGCATGATTGGCCTTCAACACTATATAAATGTCCTTAAAGGATAACTTTAAACAAATGTAATCCTCAGTAACACTGAACGTGAGGGATATTTCCAATACCCTTCCTAAACGAACATGTTCAGCCATTGTACTCTTCATGATAGTCCTCCAAGAAATACTTTACGTGCCTTTAGTAGGTTTCTTGATTGATTAACGTTCCTCGAAAAAAATCGGAATCATTGTTTTCAGACTTATCGAATTTGATCTTAATGATTCCTTCCTCCAAATTGGTATCATTTTGACGTGTCCGTACGACGGACGATGCATTTTGCAGCATAAATATCGCACCAAAATTGTCAGTCTTTTACAATAGTGGGGAGATCAATATCAATTCCGATCCATATGGGTTCTTCAGGGATCATCGTCCCACTTAATAGTGCTAGATTGACCTAATTGAGCATTCCCCTTTGATATCTTCACCTTTTAATGGCCTTTCACTTTCCCCAATTCTTCTTTCCATCATTGCAAGTTGAAGCTCGTAGTCTGTAGTTAAATTGATGAGTATGTGAATCATAAATTGATTCTCCAAAATGCTTGAGTCCATTGTTTCAAACCCAACACGAAGATCCTCAAGTTCTGTGATCCAAATCTCAGGGTCTTTTCTTTCTTTTGTGAGAGGTCTCTGAATTGCTTCTCTAACTTGACTAAATTAGGGGCAGCAACAGGCTTATACAAATTCCAATTAAAGTTGTGTCTTTTTCTAAACCAAACACATCACCGTATCTTTCAGAATGATTGGCCTTCAACACAAAATTAAATATCCTTAAAGGATAACCTTAAACAAGTATAATCCTAATTACACTTAACGTGAGGGATATTTCCAATAGGTTCCTTCAACCTTCACTTCATGAAAAGTGTTTGACTTGATCCCTTTCACCTTAGTATTGGATGCTGGTTGTTTGGAGGCGAAATGAAGTGAATTATGCAGTTAGTCATGCATCTTTGAGGCACAATTGTCTACATGGATTGTAAAGGAATCTGAGTCAAAAAGACATTGATGAGCCTCAGCTGATATCTTAGTTTCTTCAGCTGCTTGAAAGGTTAGGTGAAACGTTAGTTCCTTGCCAGTATCAGTCTGCAAACGTGAATTGCATTGTATGGATCTGTAGGTTTTGCTTCCTGATGTTGATTATGTTTGATATCTTGAATTCATCTCATTTTGATTCAGCTGTAAATGTGAAATTATCTGCTTTGATTGTTTTTATTGCTAGAAGTGGCACACAAGTAATTCCTGTTGTTGTAGAAGTCAATTTTGAGTTTCTAACAAGTCATTATCATATAACGAAGCCACTTCCAAGCGCACACTGTCCATGAGATCATAGGTTGAAAGATTGTGTGACCTCGGGACTTCATTGTGACTCATTCATAATCTTCAATGTTTCATTCAATAGGCATCTAAATTTTGCCTTGTCATATTAAGCATCTAAGATCTTCATTGTTGAACATGCAATCGCAAAAATATCTGAGTAACTTTAGTTATTTCAATTTAATTTATCGAAATCTACTAAATTTGAATTTGCGCTTTGCATCGGAATTTCAACACCATTCCATCACAATGTTGTAAGTGTTGTCCAACAATCATGTCGTATTGAGACAAGTTGCCAGTTTTGGTGACCGCAAGGAATGAAAAGGTGAATTCAATGTCAAATTTTGATACAAAACTTCTTTAATTTATGTTTCAAACTAATTTGTTTGGTTTACAATTCTCTTCTAAATAATTTTTAGGAAGACAATTTGCTTTTACTATAGTTTTAGTACAGCCTTTATCCAATAATACATTTTTAAATACTAAGTCATCAAAACTACAACTCTTAATTGCTACCGCTAATTCTAATTTTAAAGCTGTAGTATCAATAGTGTTAGATTGTGCATCAAATTTATTTAGGATGACATAATGGTTGCATACCTCAGTCTCCATATCTTTGAGAAATTCCTGTATCTCAGGCATTTCATTTAGGTTGTGACTAACATCCAATAGATCAGACATATCTTAATCCATCACAAAATTCTCTTGTGAGCTTTTAGTCTTAGAAGTTTGTTGGGCTTTTTGTTTGCTTTGTTTTAGAAGTTCTTTTTTTGCCTACAACTTGAATCAACAGTCATCATCAACATGACCCATCACATTACAAAAATTGCTCTGGACCTTTTTATTTTTTCCTCGTGACTAGTATTTTGTGCGCATTGTACTCTCAACTGGTACCACACTATACCACCATTCCACGGCTACGTGTATCTCTAAGTTGAATACAGGTTTACCAATGTAAGATTCCTAGTCACTATTTGACTTGATTGTTTCTCTATTTTTCAATCAATATCTACAATCTTCTTCTACTTTCATTTAGTTTCTTAGTAAATCTAGTTATAATTCTTTATTAATAGTATTTATCTGCTTAGCTTTAAGCACTGTAGATTGCCTTAAAGCAAGCAAGTGGTCCTTCCAGCAATCAGGCTAGAATCCCTCATGAAGGCATCATCCTCTCCAAAAGTGTCAATCAGCTTAGAGTTAAACTAGGATATAGGGTCAGAGTTCTTCCTTGGTGCACCAAACAAAGAAATTAAAGAATATCAACTAACAATCCCATCAAACAAACTCAAGTCTATACTGTAGACACTGCTTACTTCCAACTTGACGTCAATTACATGTAATTCCTATGGTATTCATCAAATTGATTTTTTTTAAAGGTATCATGAAATCATGTCATCCCTTTCATCCGCTTTAATCTAATACATAGGACATGGCAAAGTTACAAACCGAGTTTTTATCTGGTATACAGTGCCTAATATTTGAGCCCCATCCTCACCAATTAGAATACATAGCAATCCTTGTAGAGTAAAAAATGTATTCTTGACATCTTGAAGACCTGACAATGTATGGTCAGGAACATAGAAAAAAGAGTTGATCTTCAATGCATCAGTAATTGCAATTACTCCCTCATGATCTAACCAAGTGTCATGAAGATTCAAAGATGTCAAGGAAATGTTGATCTTCAGCATATCAGCAATTGCCATGGCTCCATCTTGACAAATGCAACTACCCGTAAGATCCAAAGTTGTCAAGGTTATATTGCTTTTTAGAGCATCAGCAATTGCCACTGCTGCCCCCTCTTCTCCTGCATATATAGATTCCTGGAGATACAAAGATGTCAAGCTTGTATTGACCTTCAATGCATCAGCAATTGCCACTCCTCCCTCTTTGCAGATGCTATTCCGGCCTAAATTCAAAGATGTTAAAGAATAATTGACTTTCAATGCATCAGCTATCGCCGCTATCCCCTGTTGATCAATATTGTTCTTGAAGAGATTCAATGTTGTCAAGGTAGAGTTGCTCTTCAATACATCAGCAATTGCTATGGCACCCTCTGAATTAATTGAATTTGTGCTAAGATTGAGAGTTGTCAAAGAGGAGTTGACCTTCAATGCATCAGCAAATGCGGTTGCTCCATCATCTCCAATAGAATCACGGTGAAGATTCAAAGATGTCAAAGACGAATTTGCTTTCAAAGCATCAACGATTGCCATTACTACCTCTTGTTGCAACATAGTATTGTGAATATTCAGCGATATCAAGGTCGACATGGCTGTCAGTGAACCTGCGATTGACATGATTCCCTTGCCTGCAACCATGTCGAGAGTCAAATATGACAATGAAGAGTTGACCTTCAATGCATCAGCAATTGCCGATGCTCCTTTGGAACTAACACAATAACATGTTAATTTCAAAGATGTCAAAGAACAATTAACCTTTAGCGCATCAGCCAATGCCATTGCTCCCTTTTTAAAAAGTCCGCAAATGCTAAGTTCCAAATGTTTCAATGAAGAGTTGACTTTCAGTGAATTTGAGATGTGAACCACTCCCTTGGTTGGGACCTCAATGTGGATGAGATTTAGTGTAGTGAGTGTTGAATTCACACTCAGTACAGTAGCGATTGCGGATGCTATCGTACCTCTCATAAAAGAGAAATCTTGACTAATAATAGTCAGAGATTCCAAGGTTGAGTTGTGCTTCATCGCATCGACAAACTCAACTGTATTATTGTCGTTAAATTCACTGCATTCGATTTCAATTGAAGCATGATCCCCAAGCTTTTCCAACCAAGGGACGTGTTTCTGTCTACGACGTTGCCTCATCATATCGATGTACTTGAGAGGATAATGAAAGATGTTCATCTTTTTTGCCACATGAAAAAGTAAGACTACCAAAAGGAAGGATAAAAGTATCTGCTGGTGTGCGAATCATTACTTGCTAGATGTATAAATGCGCACAGAAAATCTGTGATGACCGGTAGTGTAGTAAACCGTTACACTACGGTTGCTACTAATTTAGTAACCTTGCCAAGAAATTCCCTACGGTAGAACCTAGTACCATACGGGACATTTAGTTTTGAGTTCTTACGTTCATTCTTCAGATTCAAACTTTCTTCTTCTCTCTTTAGTCACTGAGCCTCACTCAGCCTCAGTACAACTAACGTAGTAATTGACTCATAAGTAAAAATTGTCTTCTATTTTTAATTTACAGCTATAGTGCCGTGAGGCACAGTAAATTTACTCCTTGTTTACCTTCCAAATCTATTTAGTTTCTTGACCAGTCAGATCTATTCCTTCCTTATCAACATTAGCTCTGCGGACTGCCCCTTTTCCATCTTCCCAAAGAAGGAAGACTCTGATCAAGCACGCCAAAAAGATCAGTACATCTCCATTGTCATTCTGCTAGATCCAAATGATTTAAACTCTCAAAAAATTACGCATGAATACCAAAAATTGAACTCTACAGAATTTGCAGAAGACTTAGAATTCTTCAGCACCTTTGATGATATTGTTGAGCCCTTGAATCTCCCAAGGGGCGCTCAACAATTTCGATTAATTTTAGCAAAGATGGGGCATGACGCGCAAAACATCATGGCTTGATATTGTGAGCAAACATGCCACTAACCAGTCCCAAGAGGAATTTGAATGTTGTGTCAAATGTTTTTTCTTCTTGTTTATGGAGGAAGATGTTTCACTTGATATTAAGGAGTGGATGACCGAGGTAAAGAAACCTTGTAATATGTCTGTTCAAGACTTTGTGCAGAGAATCATTCATCTAAATGATATGATTGAATATTCTCCTGTTCCATATCCAATTAATCATCCGGGAGTGAAGGCTCCAAAATTTTTAGATGCTGAACTCTCACGAGTTGTAAAAAACACTTCTCCAAGTGGTTGGAAAAAGGTTCAAGTACAGGCTAACTTACGTCATCTTAGCCTAGCAGCTCAAATTAGATACTTCTCTGCTTTAAAGAGCATTTGAATCTAGCAAGCCTATCTCCCACCAAAATAAAATGCAAGGTGGCAAGGTCACCAACTCTCAGAAAAACAAAAATACAAAGACAAAAAATTCCAAAGTCAATGGAAATCACAAATATTGTGACATACAAATGTTGTGACATACATGGCAATGTAATCACACAACTGCACAATGCAAAATAATCAAAAAGCAATGCGAGGAATACCGTTCTAAAAATAAACGTAATACCAGAGAAAAGAAAAATAAAGAAAAAATTTGAACTGAAAAAAATATAACACTCACTCCAATGCTAAAAAAGAAAGGAAAATAATTTAATCTCAAATCAAGCAACTAATGATATATCAGATACAAACACTGAAGTAAACCAGGTTGAAGAAGTGTTTGTTGTCCAAGACCAGAATAAGAATAAACAAATAAATACTGAAGTCCATGTCCAAGGAACTAAAACCAAAATCAACCCTGCACAACTCATTCTGGGATTACTTGATACTGGAGCTACCAGAATTTTCGTGAAACGAGATGCTTTAAAACATTTTGATCACAAAATCACAAAAACAAATATTAAAGTAAAAGGAAGGTATGCTTTGTCTACCCTAAAAGAGAATGCTCATTTCACCATCAAGCTACCTGATTTCTTTAATATCAAAACAATTGATATCCAGGCATATGTGAAACATGAAGTTGTTGGACGGCATGACTTTGTCTTGGGTGTCAAATTTATTCAGCAACTTGGACTAATCTTTGACTTTCAGAAACAAATTGTCTCTTGGGATGAGGTCTCCATTCCCATGCAACAGACTGGAACCATTATGCCAGAAGAGCTCACTTCAGTTACTCAAGCTGAATCAATGCTTCTACAGAAAGCACTTCAGCGTAGAGATCGCAGCATTACATCCAACATATATCACAATCACAACTACAAGTCAATGGTACACATTTAACAAAACAGCAACAAGATGAAATGTTGGATTTATTCTCAAAATATTCATCTCTTTTTGATGGGACTCTAGGAAAGATCCCAAAATGTGAAGGTACTTAGAATTGAAACCTGGAGTTACACCATACTGCACCAGAGCTTACAAAATCCCTCATCATATTACAACCATTGCAAAGCAAGAAGTTGAAGAATCATGCAAAATTGGAGATTTTCAAAAAGATGCCTACTCTGAGTGGGGCGCTCCATGTCTATTCCGTTCAAAAAAGAATGGAGGCGTTCGTTTCCTTATACAGACCTACGCCAACTTAATAGAAATCTGGTTTTTCCAGGATATGTTCAGCAGTTGTAGCATCTAGAAAACAGGAATCGCAGCAACAGCAACACAACTGTAAGGCATAGCAAAAGGAATGGAAATTAATGTAGTCACATGATCAAGTGATCTAAAAAATCTACAATAACACTAATGTTAATGTTTCTAATATAGATAGGAAACATGCTTTAGTTTTTGATCAAAAAATCCTTTTGTATCATGGAATTCAAAGTCGATGATGACAAAATGGTCATTCAAAATTCGAACAACAATCGATCAAGTAACAGATTTCTAGAATTGAATATTGAAGAACAAATTGAAAGAATAAAATCTTGTACGAAACTCTTTGGACGAGAAGAACAACAACGATCTTTATTCAATGCCTATAACAATACGCGAAAGGCAGGTGATGATTGCAACAAAGTAAATGTTGTCATTCTAAAGGGATGTTCTGGTTGTGGTAAAACAGCATTGGTGAATTCTCTTCGAGAAGAATTACAACAAACGAATGGTACAATGATTGAATGGATGAGTGAACGTCAAGCATTGTTGCAAATATCTCCTGGATTTATAGCTGCACTTCAAAATTGGGTACAAAGTGTACTCTCTTTGGAACCTGATAAACTAAATGATTGGAAGGCTAGATTGAAAGATTCTTTAGATACGACCGAAATATCCATTTTGATCCAAAATTGGACACTCTTGAAATCTTTCTTCCAACTAGAGGATTTGATACATGAAGAAAACGAGAGATATCAAAGTGATTGGAAATTATTTCTCAAATTCTTGACTGCATCAGCTTCTACGGAATTTCCACTTGTAATTTGGGTGGACGACTTCCATTGGATTGAAAAAACAGCATTGCAGTGGGTGATGAATGCAATTCAATCAACTGTTACAGCCAATGGTATGCTGTTTATTCTCTCATATAATGATGAATGGGAAGAAGGTGGTTATTTCTGGAAGCAAAGTCTTGATGAATTGAAATCGAAAAGTTGCGTTCACATTACTGACATTTTTCTGGAAAACCTGGAAAGGCAGAATGTTTCACAATGGATTGATCACATTCTTAGCATCTCTTCAAATTCATGTGACCATATCACTGATTATGTCTATCAACAAACTAAGGGGCATCCATTGTATACAGTAGAGCTATTAAAACATCTTATCGAAAATTCGCACATATATTACCATGAGGAGACAAATTCCTTCGAGATAAATGCGACGAATGGGTCAATTCAACAACATTTGGAGACATGTACAAGCGCTAGTGATTTCTTATCCAATAACTTTCAAAACCTTTCGCAGGAAATTATGGAGGTGTTGAAGTTAATAGCATGTATGGGATATCATGTGAAAATCAAACTTCTTTCTCATGTTATTCCCTACAATTTGCCAAATCACCTGGAGGAAGCCAGGAATGCACGCATTCTGGCATTTTATCAAGACGATCATACCTCAAAGTCTATCAATGATAGCGGAATCTCGACCTCAATCCGTCAACGTTTTTATCATTTCACTAACAACAGCATGCATCAGGCTGTAATCAATGCAATAGGTGGACCACAAGAAATCCAACAAATGCATTTGTCCATCGCTCGAAAGCTAATACGAAACTTAAGTGATGATGATTTAAAATCTGAACTTTTGATAGTGGTGGGTCACGCAATACAAGGGAAAGCTTTTATTCGAGATCAGGAAAGGCAATCCTTTGCACTGTTGGCGTTAGATGCAGCTCGAAAAGCAGTTTCATTGACAAGTTTTGAGTCAGCTCATCAAAGCATTACATTTGCAATTGAAATGCTAAATGAAAATTGTTGGAAATCTGAGTATGATCTTTCACTCGCCATTTATAATGCAGCAGCAGAAATTGCATATGCTGGTGGAGACTATGAACAAGTCGAGCTCATGATCTCGGAAGTCATGAAAGGTGCTTTGACATTTGAAGACAAAATCCAGGCATATACCACAAAGCTGTATGTCCTTGGATCAAGGAACAGTCCATCAGAAGCAATCGCTCTTGGTCTGAAAGTGTTGGAGCAATTAGGTGAGCGATTTCCACTGCATCCGAAACGTCGACATGTTTTGTCCGCGTTTATCAAGACACGGTTGTCGTTGAGGAAGAAATCTGATGAGATGCTGTTACGGATGCCTACAATAAGTGATGAGCGTGCAGCGGCTGCATTAACGATCATGAATATTCTGGTTCCGTCATCTTTTTTTCAACAGCCGAATCTTGTTCCCCTGCTAGCTTTACGAATGATTCAAGTCAGTCTTAAATTTGGAATGTCTGCTGTATCTTGTGTGGCTTTTGCATTGTACGGTATATTCTTAGTAGGAAGTGGTAACAAAATAGGTGAAGGAATTCGGATGGGAGATTTGAGCTTGAGGCTGTTGGATCGTTTTCAGGCTAAAGCATGGATACCTCGTGTTTATGCAATAGTATATGGATTTATACATGGTTACCATAGACCGATAAATGAAGCATTTAACAAGTTTCTTCGTGGACATAGAATTGCTTTGGAGACTGGAGATATAGAGGTGAGTTTTGAATTTGTAGAGGGAAAACTGTCGTCATCCATACTAATGAATTCCAGTTTGCCATGATAAATATCTTCTTGTACTTAGGTTTCCTTTTTGACTCCGGTGCTCCTTTAGAAAAGGTGAAGGAGGAGTATCGCGTTTATGCGGAAGCGCTTTCCCACAAACATTCAAACTCCACTATTTTCATGCAGACTAGCTTTGTCAATACAATTGATCAATTGATGGTTATTCAAGCAACTTCTGAGTATTCTACATCATGTTCGCCAAATTTCTCAGTCTTAAATTCCTATTCATCCACAACAATTTTTTTGAGTATCATAAACGGAGATTATCAACAAGCAGTTGATGCTGGTCGAATGTTTTTCAGGCAGTTTCCACTTGAAGTTATTGATCATGTTTCATATTACATGCTTGTCGGCGTAGCAAATATTGCCCTGTTTAAACAGACAGGAAGTACCCGACCTCATTTGATTATCGCAGCTCGACATTACAGAAAACAGATCATGAGGTTTTGTAGATCAGCCATGGATTACTGTTTGAGCAAATTGAAATTATTGGAAGCGGAGCTGTCATCTATCTTATTGCATGATCATTCCAGAACAATGCAGAAGTTTACCATTGCAATATCCCTTGCAGATTCCAAAAATCATATTTTTGAAGCTGCTGTTGCACGAGAAAGATATGCAAGATATCTGCTGTCGAGGGGCAACGTTCCATCCTCACTGACATTTTTTCATTCGTCACGCAGACTTTATCACGAATGGAATGCCTACAGTAAGGTTATCTTGCTTGAAGAGGAAATCAATTGTTTGGAGTCTAGGTTAACTTCAGAGTGCATTGTTAATGATTGTTAAAAGGTTAGTTAAGTGAGTTCCTCAACTTGATTCCTTAATTCGTACGGCATTCTTGCATGTTTGAAACCTCTCTTGACTTTATTTCAATTATTGTATAATGCTGAAATATGTCTTAAAGCAATGACATGAGTTCCTCAATTTGATTTCTTCATTTGTATGTCATTTTAAAATAGCTCCGAAAATTTGCTTTCAATAGTCTGATAAAAATGGCACACCAAGAGAAAAAAGCACATTGAATATTGATATTGCAGAGATTATACTTTACAGTAATTAGTATGATGACATTTCTTTCAACGCTAGTTACTTTCTTCATGTAGGCTGAAAAATAAAAAAGACTTTCTTGCAATAGCAAAGGCAGTTGAATCCATTTTAATAAATTCAGTATTTGGGGACAAAACGACAAGATTCCAACATATGATCTGAAGAGAATACCTTGCTTCAAGAAATCGTTCGTGTGATCAATGAATTGAAATTTGGCTTGAAAATTAATGGCTGAAAATTCATGAAGCTAATTTTTTCACAATGCTTTTCTGCAAGGACTTCAAATTATCCACAACCTTGATGATCTCCCCTTCCACTTTTTGGTTTTTTGTTGTGCTGCAATGATTCGGCGATTTTGAGGTCGCCATGAACGAGCTCTAACTTGCTTCTGTCCTTGGACTGCTATCCGAAATTGCTCGAATGATATGACATCCTCAGCTGTTACTTCAACCATTAGGGCTTGAATTTCTCTCTCCGTTATTGTTATAGGTAAAATGTTTCGCAAATCTTTTTGGGTAATGAAACCTTGAGATGAACGATCAATCTGCTCAAAAGTTTCCAATATCCTATGGTCATCAATTGGCCCCTTCATTTCCAATGAACAAGCTAAAAATTCTGTGTACAATATACGTCCTGTATTATTCAATTCCTGCATCAAAACAATACATTATCCACAATATATGGTTAGGAAAGAGATTTGATTACATACAACATATCACCTTTCAGAGTGAAAAAACGTACAATTCGACGAAACATTTCCTGAAGTTCGAGTTCACTATGATTAAAGCCGGAATCTTACTCGTATTACCCTCTCCAATCTGATCAAGTATTGCTATATCATTCTCATACGACTTAGCATGCATCGATTGTACCATCTGATAAGAAAGATGATTCTCATTCAAAAGAAGCGTTTGATTCTTCGCTGTCCCCCTGCTACACCAGTTTCCCATGCTATATATATGACAAGATTACAATTGAAATCACAATAGATAGCAAAGAATGCTTTGTCTCCCCTCTGTACTTTTGCGTTCTAACATCCTTGAAAAGATTCGGATTCTGTAGTTTTCACTTTCAACGCATTTTGTGTCAAGAAAATAACGGCAGGCGTCAGAATTAATTTTGGTTAGATATCGTGTAACGACATTGGATAATTGGCTTCCGATGCCTAACTGTATACTGAATGTCATTGAATGGATAAAGGAAACTAACAAAAAAGCTAAGTATACCCTTATTATTCAACTCTAAAAGCTACGAAGGGTAATGTATTCGAAATAAAGTGGCTTTATTCAATATTGTAACTGTTGAAAACCAATATTTTTGCCCAAACACCCCTAATGAAACTTCAACTTTCACACTTAAGCCTTGCAGGTGAGTAAGCATCTATTGTTCATCAACCCACCTGGTCAAAGAGTATTATCATTGACAATCTTTGTTGAATTTGTACTTGTACAATTTCTAAGTTTAGTCTTGTCATGGTCAGTAGAAGGTGATGGTGTAAGTATACTTAGTATTGCTCATGGCTTGGTTGTGGCAAACCTAGAAGTAGCCATGTTTCAATGTCCCACCAAAACTTTGAGATGTGGCCTTTTAATGGCAGGGAGCCGCTGATAGTGCGGAGCCAATCGGCTCTTGATACACATGTTGTGACACTCCTATTCGTTGAATGCGGGATTGATTTAGTTTTTATACAAGACCATATCAAAGAGTGCTACAAGGAATCAATCAAAGCATAATTTGGCAACTGTTGTTACTTCCTTATTGCCAAAAATTGAGGTATTGGATAGAAGATGGTGCTGGAACTGTTAGGGGTGTTCAAGGAATCAACTATGGTTCTTCTATGTGGAAATTACCAATATGCTTTGACTAAACTCAAGCATGATTTGGTCATTCCTCCATAGAAATAATTCACGTTTTGACATAGGAAGCCTTGGAAAAATACTTGTTTCTTCAAAGATCACATTTGTAGGCCAAACATTGCCTCTAAGTTCACTATTGATAATTTCTACCACTTTGTTTGTGATGAGAATGGCGATCAAACATTTCTTTAATGCAAATAAATGGAAATAGAGATTTTAGGAGACTTTAATTGGTCTCATAGATACAGCAAGGCAATGCAATTCTTATCCATACTTGACTAGCCTATCATTATCTGATCCTTCAATATAGCCCAAGTGGGAGACAGCTCCATCATAAGATAAAATACCCGGTACATTATCTCTTGTACAAGAGTTTCATTAAAATATGAAGCATCATCCAAACTTGAAAAAGCCAACAAGATCCAAAAATATTACGTATGAGTAATTAAAGTATTTGTATTTCCATACTGTTTTAAGACGGCCATGACCATATCCAAGTAAAGCGATATGAATTGGTAAGTCATTGTCGCCAATTTAAAGTTCAGTTTTTTTCTTTTTAGTAAACCACGATATTACTACTAATAGAGTTACGTTGATAAGATCGAACTTTCCCTAAAATTCTTGCCTAGCGTTATTTAATCTTGAAACAATGGAACATTTAGCATACAAATATAAGGACTTCGAGCTTCAGGTATGATTGCCAATGGTGAGGGATGCTAAAAACATTTCGAACGATAAGCCTACATTGCCATTCACGTTTGCTCCTTTCAATAAGCTTTCGAGGTATTTGTCTGTGATAGATCGGGGAAGAATACGGCGTAAATCCTCTTTTGCGATGTAACCTTTGTTTGATCGGTCGATTTGCTCGAATACTTCCAAAAACTTTTTCTGATCAATGGGACCTTTTGCATCAAGTGTACAGGCCAAAAACTCTGTATACAAAATATTCCCAGTGCGGTTTAATGCCTGTATTCCGATATACATATATATATAAGTAAAACGAGGAAAAGATTGTTGAGTATCATCAAGTGACTGAACAGATTATTTGCGATACTTACAATGAGATTAAACATGGATTTCAGCTCGGTATCTTTGTACGAACGCTCAAGCAACAAGCCCTTGAACTCTGCAAAGGATAAAGTCCCTCTTCGTGTGATATCAATATCTGTGAAGATTTGCGTCAAATCTAGGATTTCTTTAGCTGGGTATCTACTTGCAATCATCTGCAATATAACCTTTTTGAATACGCTATAACTGACAAAGCGCTTGATGCTGTCATGGATCTTCAATCGAAGTTCTGGATCCGCTTTCAAGAGAGTATCACGTCGATAGTGCGTTTCGATGAAATGTTGTGTCAAGGCTTCGTTTGCTGTGGGGCGTTTCGCAGGTGTTTTGTGAAGAAGTGATGAGACAAAGTTTTGGGCTTCCTTCGAAGTTGATTTCCATACATCTTCAGTAAATGAAACATCCTTCTTCAAAATTTCCTTCTTGACTTCATTCCTGTATATGACATATTTATTCAATGTGTTGAGGAACGAACGAAAGGATATGAATGACTCTAGTACACGCCACACTTACACGTCATTTCCATTAAAGGGCTTCTGATTACTTAACAACATATATGTGATTACACCAATAGACCATAAGTCCGTGGAAGATCCTGTATAGTTACCATTCAGAGCTTCGGGACTCATAGTGTACATAGTTCCACATTTTTCATAATGGCGGTCAGTCTTCTTGTGGTATTTCTTGGCAAGTCCGAAATCTATAATCTTAACGTCAAGGTGTTCATTGTCCACGAATAAGACGTTTTGATGCTTCAGATCTCTATGAACTACGTTACGGTCATGTAAGTATGCTGATGCGGACAATATTTGCTCAACAATGACAGAACTTTCGACCTCAGTATATGAAGGTCGCGAAAATAAATCTCCACCTTGACACATCTCCATCAAAATTGCTGAGATTCGATTCTTCTCAAGTCGAAAGGTTTGGAATATTTTTATAACTCGTGGATGATCCTAAATATGAGACAACAGCTATTGAGTTGGAAACAAATATGGTAGAAAAATGCATGTTTATTTGTCGCACTTACGATTGCTTTAAGCAGTTTGATCTCATTTTCGAATTCAGTAATCATCCCAGCGGAGAATCCACTTATTTCTTTGATAGCAAAATGCCGAGAAGTCTCGAAATCATTTATAAGGGTGGAATCAATGGACTCCTTCATTACCTTTCGCTGACGCCATCTTGGTACTTTGACTTTCATAACTTGGCATGTACTTCCAGTTCCGATTTGGCCAACCTGATCATAGATGCCGTCATACGGCTCATTATGTACCGATTGCATCAACTTAAATTGAACATGATTTGAATTCAGAAGGTCCTCATTGTAGCTTTCCTTGGTACAGTTACTTCCCATGATGCTGATTATTCTGGATAAATATTGTGTTCTGGTCAATCAGAATTTCAAAAATTCCTGGATTGGATTAGGAATTTACATAATTAGCTCGATGGTACGTACGTATGTGCCGATTGGAGTCGCTCTTAATTGAAGCAATTCATTTCGATCAGAATATTGAAAAGTCTTATCGCGCTTTTCAATTATGAATTTATTTTCTGGAAACTTTTTTATTCGCTTCATTTATATACGCCGAAAATGTCGCACTATGAAATATGAAATACTGATGTTCAATCATCTAATTTACATGGGCAATAGGCGTAATCGCATTATTAGTGAAACAATACTTCAAGATGTTACATATCACAAAATCACAAGACTGAGAATGACATCAATAATTACGTACTAAATTAGTTATGTCTGTGTGAGGTTACCAAACTAGTAAAGCGCGTCCTATTTCCAGTTAATGTGTTTAGGTGAAGGGAAATTCCCCTGAAAAAGAGCATGAACCAATATTGAGCAAAATTCCTGTACAAAACTCTTTGGACAAGATAAACAACCTTATTCAATTTTTGTGAAAGTCATTTGATGATAAAACCACAGTAAGCATTATCAATCCTCAAGGATATTGTGGTTGGCCAGTATCGGGGTATTCTCTCCATGAGAAATTCCAGGAAACAATTGGTACTATGATTGAAGTGAAGCATGAAGAACAAGCAAGGGGACAAATTTCTCCCTAGTATTTATAGGTTAAGTCATCTCAATATGCCTATCTATCATTAATATTTTCAGTTTGGACGAAGAGCATGGCAAAATACTACCAAAGCCAAAGTTCCTTGGAGAGCCATTAAGTATCCCATTATAGCAGCCAGAATCACTGGTTACAGAAGCTCCACAGAAGATTTCACTCGTAAAGGGCAATAGAGTTTGTAGAAGAAAAAATGAAACGAATTGATCCATTTTCCAAAATATAGAAGAACTGGATTGGAAAGTCTAGGAGTAAATTGAAATGACAGAAAAATCAAATCCAATTGAAATCGAAATGCAATCTTGTAATGAAGTAGATGTTAAATCGAAGTCCGATAGATCTAACAAACTTGACGCGCATTGCCAAATAAAGAGCAATCATTGCTGTCCCATTCCAGCTCTCTCATTCATATTAGACAAGCTTATATAACGTTGCTGTTCTTGAAGTCTCAGAGCAAATTGCTTCATTTTGAGCTCAATACTTTGCTTAAACTTTGTCCTGACATTCTGATGGACTTTTTGTCAACTTGGTAGGTGCTGGAAACAAATTCAATAGATATATCTTTGTCCGAAATAAATGCATGTGATTCAGTAAGTTTCCTGAATTACTTACGCTTTTTGGTGCACAAAGGATGATCTAGGTTGCAAATGGAGTGTTGTTGAACACATTTGCCTGTTGAATTACTCCAATGACAGCGAGAGAAGACTTCATAAGAATATTGTTTGTACAACCTGCCATGAGAAATGTGGTAATGAACATTTTTGAAAATCATGGATTTATTCATGGATACGCTTACTAATTGACAAAATTTAGGAAACTCTTGAAGAACAGGGAAGGCTTTCTAAAACCCTGAAATCTTCTCCCTCATTTTGTCAGACATACAGCATTCTACATGCTTTTAGGTAGCATCCATGGTTCAAACCACTTTTTAAGTCAGACTTGACCCATGTTTTCCTATCTACTCAACAATTCTGAAGTGGCAAAGTGGAAATTTTTAGATTCAGATGTCCTTTAATCATGTGTGCTGTTTCAAGAAGATATTTATTCTCAGAAACATGGTTTCAAAAGGCCTGGTGCTTCTGACCAACTCCAGTACTTGGATCCTTTTTCACTGTTCTCAAAAGCCCTTGCAATCAAATATCTTCCTAGATTGAGTAACTGGGAGATGATCTCTCCTACTTGTGGTCTGCCTTAGATATTGATTCCTCCATCACATCCGCAACTGACAATGATGACTTCAGTTGTTTTGCAAATGCTGCCAAATCTTTTTATAATCAAGACAATTGGTAGTGAAGCATCAAAAGAATCATACATGAACTACTAATGTACCTTGACTTATGCTTCCATCTGAATCTGTAACTGATACAAAGTCATCTTTCCAGAAGATGCATAATGTCTACGCAAATCTAACTTTCTAGGAATGGAATGACTTTGGTCAGTAGTCCTGGATTGACTGGCGTTAATCACAGTGTTGACCAATGGCATTACGTAAGCACACTGACTCTTACGTAATGAAGGGTAATTCTGACTTTCTACAATGATGTTATGGATTCCTTAAAAGAAATTTTGGTGCAAGAATTGAAGCAGATATTGAGCTGATTTCATATTGTTGCCCTTCAGTCTACCAAAATCAAAACCCTGCTGAACACTGAAATCACTCTTTGAATCCCCTATCCTCACTTGAAAGGCTTGAAGTGAGTCTTTACCTTTGCTCCTCAATATACCCCATGTATACTTCAAACTCATTTCAAAAGCTGAAGGATACCTAATATTGCAACAACGTAATTCATCCCATGTCTAAATTAGAGCATCATGCATTCTTTTCTCCCAGCTATTCTGGATTGTGAATTACTAAATTAAAGGCTGTCATAAAAAGGTAAGTATCTATCATTCCATGAATTTTGAGCCCTCGATTCAACAGTTACATATCCCAACATCACAATTCCAGTATTTTGTCCATACACATGGATTGAAGGCGAGTATAAAAAACGTCACTGTTTTTGTTGTGACACGTGGATGCTTTGGGATGGGAATCTGGTCGAATCCCGACCTACACGTGGAAGATGGTCTCCCTTTTTGTTGTGATGGAATCCACGTGGATCAACGTGTTTTTGTCTCGAGCACCTTTTTGCCCATGAGATGAGATAAGTTGCCTGTCTACATCTTCGGTAAATAAAGAAAATATTATCAAACTAATTAGTTACGTTTGCATTGATTATCTTACTAAATATTTGTAGTAGTCATTGACGACATTTGAAAGGAGGTCAAGAGAGAGTGAAAACGATTGAGAGATGTGACATGCAGGACGACGACACGCACATAGTTTATTCTCCAATCCATAATTTCCCTGCCTTGGTTTCTCCCTCACGGAGTTTCTTCCATGCTTCATTGGTTTCCGAAATAACATCCTTGGCGGTAGTAGCATCTAAGAATTGTTCATCAAATCCAAAGGCATTCAATGGTTTATCGTCCGGTGTTTTGTACCAACGGAACCATTCACGGATACCTGCCTTGATAGACTCGGGTACGTCTTGAATATCATTATCCCTCGCAGATTCCAAAAATCATATTTTTGAAGCTGCATTTGCACGGGAAAGCTGCTGTCGAGAGGCAACCTTCCATCCTCACCTACACTTTTTCAGTCGTCATGCAGACTTTATCACGAATGGAATGCCTACAGTAAAGTTGCCTTGCTTGAAGAGGAAATCAATTGTTTGGAGTCTAGGTTAACTTCAGAGTGCATTGTATTATCTTAAAACGTTAGTTAAGTCAGTTCCTCAACTTGATTCCTTAATTCATATGTCATTCTTGTATGTTTGAAACCTCTCTTGCCTTTATTTCAATTATTGTATAATGCTGAAATATGTCTCAAAGCAATGATGTGAGTTCCTCAATTTGATTCCTTAATTTGCATGTCATTCTTGGTAAATTTAAAATAGCTCCCAAAATTTGAAACCTGTCTTGACTTAATTTCAATTATTGTATAGTGCTGAAATATGTATCAAAGCACTGACATGCTTAATGGAAAGAAGAATTATGTTATTAGGTTCCTCATGTGATTTAAAAGAATATGAAATGAATCTTGGTTTTTGAAAGCAAGCCAGCAATTAGTTGTAAACCACCTGTAAAGTTTCTTATTTGATCTCACGGGTGATTCATATTACACAAATGCTCTACCAGGTCTTACTCTAGAAAGAAGAGATGAAAGGTATATTATCTCTCACTTTTGAACTCAAAACATTTATTTCTGGTGAACCGTCAATTTTTTGAGATATTTAGGGTATGATCTGCTGAAACTAGATACTGTAAGAGAAACTTTTTTTAGTCTATGGTTCTCCTTATGAAAGTGACTACTTTATTGAAGCGACAACTCTAAGCCAAATATAGAACACCGGGAACAAACTATTGATTTGAGTCCCCATGAGAACCCACTGCAATGATAGATTGAGAATTTGTTCACACAAAAAATGATTTTGAAAAGTTTGATCCATGGACTAAAGATGCTTTCAATAGTCTGATAAGAATGGCACACCAAGAGAAAAAATAACATTGAATCTTGATATTGCAGAGATTATACTTTACAGTAATTAGTATGATGACATTTCTTTCAACGCTAGTTGCTTTCTTCATGTAGGCTGAAAAATAAAAAAGACTTTCTTGCAATTGCAAAGGCAGTTGCATCCATTTTAATAAATTCAGTATTCGGGACAAAACGGCAAATATGCCAACATATGATCTGAAAAGAATACCTTGCCTTCAAGAAATCGTTCATGTGATCAATGAATTGAAATTTGGCTTGAAAATTAATGGCTGAAAATTCATGAAGCAATTTTTTCACAATGCTTTTCTGCAAGGACGCAATGCCTACTTCAAATTATGCACAACCTTGATGATCTCCCCTTCCACTTTTTGGTTTTTTGCTGTGCTGCAATGATTCGGCGATTTTGAGGTCGCCATGAACGAGCTCTAACTTGCTTCTGTCCTTGGACTGCTATCCGAAATTGCTCGAATGATATAACATCCTCAGCTGTTACTTCAACCATTAGGGCTTGAATTTCTCTCTCCGTTATTGTCATTGGTAAAATATGTCGCAAATCTTTATGGGTAATGAAACCTTTAGATGATCGATCAATCTGCTCAAAAGTTTCCAATATCCTATGGTCATCAATTGGTCCCTTCATTTCCAATGAACAAGCTAAAAATTCTGTGTACAATATACGTCCTGTATTATTCAATTCCTGCATCAAAACAATACATTATCCACAATATATGGTTAGGAAAGAGATTTGATTACATACAACATATCAGCTTTCAGAGTGAAAAAACGTACAATTCGACGAAACATTTCCTGAAGTTCGAGTTCACTATGATTAAAGCCGGAGAGCAACGCCTTGAAATCAGAAAAATACAGAACACCCTCTTTACTGGAATCAAAGCCTGTAAAGATGTGGGTCAAGTCTAAAACTTCTTCAGAAGGATATCGACTTGCAATCATTTGGAGTATAATCTTTTTGAAGTCACTGCTTGCGATGAAACGTTGAATACTATCATGAAGTTTAGATAGAACCTCTGAATCGATTTTTGGTGATGATATCGATCCCTGTCTCTGAATGAAGTTGTGTTGTAATGCTTCTTTAGCAGTCGGACGACTTTCAGGTATTCGTTGCAACAAGGAAGATACAAATTGTTTCGCATCGTTCGATATTGACTTCCAAACACCATCCGTATCTTCAAATTTGATTTCTTTTGTCAAGATCTGATATTCAATTTCAGCCCTATATGTAAAGCAGTATTCAAGATAGAGCAGGAATAATCCAATCTGGTGAGAAATTTGTTGTATTGGTGGTGTATGCCTAGAATGAGCATTGACACAGCATACCTGCTTTCCCCCCAGAATGGCTTCTGATTACATAGCAACATATACGTTATGACACCAATCGACCACATGTCTGTGGAGGCATTGGTATGCTTGCCTTGTACTGTCTCTGGACTCATAGTATATAATGTCCCACATTTTGGAGTATATCCATTTCGTTTACCTGAATCTTGCCTTGTTGCTAGCCCAAAGTCAATAATCTTAATGTCGAGATGATCCTTGTCAACAAATAATATATTTTGATACTTCAAATCTCTATGAACAATATTACGTTCGTGTAAGTAGGAAGCAGCGGATAGGATTTGTTGAACAATCCTGGATACCTCATCTTCCGAATATCTTGGTCTTGAAAAAAGGTCACCTCCATGACATATTTCCATGAGTATTCCTGATATACGATTCCGATGAAGACGAAAGGTTTGAAATATTTTAACAATTCTTGGATGATCCTAAAAATACGAGGAAGAATGTCGCCAATCATGAATAATGGAACACACAGATACACAAAAATACACACTGGCAACAGGAGCGTACCATTGCCTTTAATAATGCAATTTCATTTTCAAATTCATCTAAAAGTCCAGCATTCACAGTCCTGGAATCAATTTCCTTCATGGCAAAGTATCGAGGGAAGAAACAAAATTCGTCATTCGTTGATAGAGTAGTCATTTTCTGATGATGACGAGACTTTTTCATTTCTACCTTTTGAATCTTACACGTATTGCCCTCTCCAATCTGATCAAGTATTGCTATATCATTCTCATACGACTTAGCATGCATCGATTGTACCATTTGATAGGAAAGATGATTTTCATTCAAAAGAAGCGTTTGATTCTTCCTTGTCCCCCTGATGCACCGGTTTCCCATACTATATATGAAAAGACTACAATTTAAATCACAATAGACAGCAAAGAATGCTTTGTCTCCCCTCAATTATTGTACTTTTGCGTTATAACATCCTTGAAAAGATTCGGATTCTGTAGTTTTCACTTTCAACGCATTTTGTGTCAAGAAAATAACGGCAGGCGTCAGAATTAATTTTGGTTAGATATCGTTTAACGACATTGGATAATTGGCTTCCGATGCCTTATTGTAAACTGAATGTCATTGAATGGATGAAAAAATCTAACAGTAAAGCAAAGAATAGTCTAATTTTTCAACTCAAAAGACGTCGAACTTGGAAGGGTAATGTATTCGACATTATAGTGGCTTTATTCAACATTATAACTGCGGAAAAACTATATTGAAACGTCAACTTTCACAATTAAGCCTCGCAGGGGGGTAAGCATCTATTGTTCATCAACCCACCAGTATTATCATTGACAATCTTTTTTGATTTTGTACTTGCACAATTTCTAAGTTTAGTCTTGTCATGGTCAGTAGAAGGTGATGGTGTAAGTATATTTAGTATTGCTCATGGCTTGGTTGTGGAACAACAGTAGAAGTAGCCATGTTTCAATGT
>CAAAJI010000490.1:0-36611 GCA_900642245.1 Fragilaria radians | reverse complement strand
TGCGCGGCGCNGGGTTCGTGCATCCTGATCAGTCCAGTGGCCGAGGACGCCGGTCGTCTCGATCTGCACCGGCCCGGCTTTGAGGAAGCCGGTGGTCGCGGTCGATCCGTATCTCGAACCAGGCGGGGTCTGCATTGGCGCCGTAATGCCCCCAATAGAGGCGCGGATGCGCATTGAAGATCATCAGACCACTCATCATCATCACTGCGAGGGTGACGACATTCAGCCAATGCCACAGCCGCGTCGAGAGCCGGTGCCGCTTGACCACATCCCCGGCCGTTAGGGACTCCACGAATGGCGCGGCGGCAGCATGGGCTTGGTCTACCATCGTGTCAGCTCCGTCGGCTCCGCTCCTAGATACGTCAGAAGGTAGTCCCGGGTTTCACGCCCCCGCAATCACTATTGACCAAGGCGTACTGGAGTCGGCGGCCAACAGGCTTATATACGCCTTATGCTCAAGCTGTTCTTCCTGTGGCTGCTGACGGTCCTCGCGATGGAGGGCTTCGCGTATGTGATGCACCGCTGGGTGATGCATGGCCCCGGCTGGTTCCTGCACGAGAGCCATCATCGGGAACGCAAAGGGCGGTTCGAGCTCAACGATCTGTATGGTGCGATCTTCGCCTTGCCATCGATCATCCTGATCTATGGCGGCGTGCAGGCAGGCTGGGGCGAATGGGCGACCGCGGTCGGCGTGGGCATCGCGACTTATGGCGCGATCTATTTCGGGTTCCACGATTTCATCGTCCACCGGCGACTGCCCCATCGCTATATCCCCAAGTCGGCCTACATGAAGCGCATCGTCCAGGCACATCGGCTTCACCATGCGATCGAAAGCAAGCATCATGGCCTCAGCTTCGGTTTTCTGGTCGCTCCCCCGATCGACGAGTTGATGATCCAGCTCGATTCCAGCCGTGCCAAACTGCGTTCCCCGTCCGGCCGGGAAACCCCAATTCAGGGCTGACGACCCGGCATTAATCGGCGGTTCACGTATCCAGGACCCTAATTCCTCCGCTCGGGCGGCGTCGATGAAGGGTTTTGTATGCGCATTCTGCCTGGAACATTAATGATCATGGGGCTTGCCTCGCCAGCTATTGCGCAGCAACCACCGACCTCGCAGCAACCGCAAACTCAGAAGCTGTCCGACGACAACCCGATCGTCGTCACCGGGATCGCCAATGGCGCTCGGGTCGTCGAAGTCGATTTCGACAAGGTCTGGAAGACTTGCGCCGAATGCAAACGCGCGTTGGCCAAGCTTGATCGGCTTGCCGAGGCCTATCGCGACGAACTCGACGCCGCGCTCCTCGCGGTGGACCGTCCTACCGCTCCATCTGGGGCGGCGGCCGGCGTTTCGACCTTCTCGCGATCTTCCGCGACCAGTGTTGAAAGCTGGGGCGAGCAAATACGGACCGGAAGGCGCGACGTCCATCAGAGTGTCACCGGCGAGCGGAAAAGGGTCGAGTCGCAGGCCTATTTGAACGAGCTCAACGCCCGCTTCATCCAACCCGAGTTTCAAACGCTTGCAAGTCAGATGCGGTCGTTCCTGGACCAGCTGGCGCCGCATTTGGCAACGGCGACCGAGGCGGAACGCATTGCCCATGGCGCCCAGGCGGACCTGACCGACAAGAAACGCACCAAGCTCGCCGCGAAGAAGCTGACTCGGATCGACGTCACCGCCGCCGTCATTCGTCGCCTCGATGCCATGGACTTCAAGATCAACCTGGCCGAGCCGGTGCCGAGCCCGGCGCGCCGCTAGCCTAAGCGGGCCGGGTCCAAAGCCCGTCGCGGCTGCGCGCCCGGGCCGGGAAGGCCGCCTGGAACAGGGCAGTTGCGAATTCTTCAAGCTTCTCGGGATCGCTGACGATCGTGCGGCTGGTCCATGCCTTGGCACCGCGCTGGACCACCTTGGTGCCGATCGCGCCATATATGTTCGACGCCGCAAGCACCGCGAGGCGCGACCGAAATGGAAGCCGACTCGCCCCGACCCGGGCCGATTTCCGATAGCCGCGCGACAATCGCACTAGCCGTTCTGCGAGCGGCGCGATCCGGTCGCCATTGGCAGGCTTGGCCAGGGCCGCCAGGTCGAGCCCGGCTTCATCGAGCCAGCACTTCGGCAGATAAACCCGCCCTTCGACGGCATCGGCACCGATGTCGCGGGCGATATTGGCAAGCTGGAAGGCAATGCCGAGATCGCTTGCCCGGTCGAGCGTGTCCTTGTCGTCCGGAGCCACCCCCATCACCAGCGCCATCATCACGCCGACCGCACCGGCGACATGGAAGCAGTAGCGCAGCAGATCGTCCTCGGTCCGTGGCACCCACCCTTCGGCATCGAGCGCGAAACCATCGAGATGATCGGTCACCGCGCGGCGCGGGATGCGGCATTCGCGGGCCACGATGCCCAAGGCGTCGAACGCGATGACGCCGGTCGGCTCGCCCGCCAGCGCCTGGTCGGTCAATTTCACGATCCGGGTGTGCGCTGCCGCCGGATCGACCGGTGCCTTCATGTCATGCCCAAGCGTCTGGCCATCGGTCAGGTCGTCGCAGGCCCGGCACCAGGCGTAGAGCAACCAGGCGCGTTCGCGGGTGACCGTGTCGAACAGGCGGCTCGCGCTTCGAAAGCTTTTGGACCCCCGGGCGATGATCTCGCCCGACGCCGCCACCAGCGCCGGCCGATCGAGCAATGGCTCGGTCATCCCACGATCAGGCCGGCAGTGGCCTTGGCGCTGCCAACTACGCCCGGGATCCCTGCGCCGGGGTGTGTGCCGGCCCCAACGAAGTACAAGTTCTTCAGGACGTCATCCCGGTTGTGAACTCGGAAATAGGCACTTTGCGTAAGCACCGGCTCGAGACTGAAGGCGGAGCCGAGATGCGCGCCGAGATCGTCGGTGAAGTCCGCCGGGGTGTAATGGAAGATGGTCTCGATCCGGTCGCGGATATCGGGGATCAGCAGCTTCTCGATCCGGTCGATCACTACTTCGCGGTATCGGGCGCCCTCGACTGCCCAGTCGACGTCCATTTTGCCGCGATGGGGGACGGGGGCGAGCGCGTAGAAGGTCGAGCACCCCGGCGGGGCCATCGACGGATCGGTGACGGTCGGATGGTGGAGGTAGAGCGACGGATCCTCGGCCAGCACGCCGTTGGTGTAGATGTCCTTGAGCAGCGGCCCGTAGCGGTCGGAGAACAGGATCGAGTGGTGCGGAATGTCGGGAAAGGTCCCCTTCAATCCGAAGTGAACCACGAACAGGCTCGGCGAGAAGGTACGACGCTTCAGTTTCGCTTGCCCCTGCTTTCCGCGCGGATGCTCCTTGATCAGCCCGTAGCTGTGAACGACGTCGCCATTGGTTGCGACTAGATCGGCAGCGAGTTCTCGTCTGGCGGTAACGACACCGGTTACCCGGTCGCCGGCGCTGGTGATCCGCTCGACCGGCTCGTCGAGGTGGACGGTCCCGCCGAGCCGCTCGAACAATCGTACCATGCCGTCGATCAGCGCGTTGGTCCCGCCCATCGCGAACCACACGCCGCCGTCGCGCTCGAGCTTGTGGATCAGGGCGTAAAGCGCGCTGGTGTTCATCGGATTGCCGCCGACCAGCAGGGTGTGGAACGACAGCGCCTGGCGCAATTTGTCGCTCTTCACGAAGCTTGCGACCATCGAATAGACCGATCGCCACGCTTGGTAGCGCACCATCGCCGGCGCCGCCTTGAGCATCGACGCAAAGTCGAGGAAGGGCACTGCCCCGAGTTTGACGTACCCTTCCTGATAGACGCCCTCGGCATATTCGAGGAACCGGTGATAGCCCGCGACATCATCCGGATTGAGCGCGGCAATCGCTTTCTCGAGCGCTTCGTCGTCGTTCGAATAATCGAACGCGGTGCCGTCGTTCCACATCAGGCGATAGAAGGGACTGACCGGGGCAAGGTTGACGTCGTCGGCCATTTTCTGGCCCGACAAGGCCCACAATTCCTCAAGGCACGGCGGATCGGTGATCACCGTCGGTCCGGCGTCGAAGGTATAGCCATCCTTGTGCCATACATAGGCTCGCCCGCCGGGCCGGTCGCGAGCTTCGATCACCGTCGTCGCGATGCCTGCGGACTGGAGGCGGATGGCGAGCGCAAGTCCGCCGAAACCAGCGCCGATGACGATTGCAGTCCTTGCCGCCCCCCCGGGCGCACCATTTAGTTTTTCGGTCACGAAAACATTGCCCTCAGCGCCTTTGAAACAGATACGGGCGGCTTGCCCGTCAGGATGCGCACCTTGTCGCCGGTGGTGAGTTTGCCAGCGTAGAAACGCGATACCAATGGCTCGTTTAGCCGGTAGAAATGGGCGAACACCCGCACGCGCTCTTCCGGACGAGCGGCCAGGAACAGCAGGCGGTTGAGCAAGCGATAGAAGCCGCCCTCGCGCCAATTGTCGAGAAAACGGCCCCGAGTCCATGCGGCAAGGGCCGTTCCTTCCAGATCGGGCAGTTTGGCGAGGGCAATGGCGTTCGCGGCGGCCTGAGGCAGGGAATAGCCAGTGGTGGGGTGGAAGAAGCCGCCCTTGAGCCCGAGCCGCGGGACCGGGTCGGCGGCCGGCCAGAACAGGTCCGGATCGCCGCCGAGCAGGATCGGCAGGACCCCTGTTTCCTCCCGGATCGGCGTTCCCGTCCAGCCTTGCGCCGCGACATAGCCGGCGATGCGGTCGGTGATCGCGGCGATGTCGAGCGCGGCGCCATTGGTATAATAGGTATCCTCGACCAGCAGCCGGTCGGCGCTGAACGGCAGGCCGTAGACGAAGCGATAGCCGTCGGCCTGGTCGACCGTGGCGTCCATGATGATCGGCGCCGACAGGCCGTGGCCCGGCGCATCATATTCGACCCCGACGAATTTCTGCCACGCCAGCTGGAGTCCCGGCATCGGCCCGTCCGGCCCGCGAGCGTCGATCACCGCGCGCGCGGCAATGCGCGATCCGTCGGCTAGGGTGATGGCGTCGGCGGCGAGCCCGGTCACCGAAGTGCCCAGCCGATATTGACGCGGGGCGAGCCGGTCGCGGACCAGCGCGTCCAACTTGTCCGAGTGTGCGCTGTTGTAGCCGAAGCCGAGCGACCGGCTGCGGCCCGGGAAACGGACCGAATGGCCGGGCCAGCGAACCGGCTCCAGCGCGGCGACCAGCATTAGTTCCGCGCCTTCGATATCGCCGTCGAAATAGGACCAGACATGATTGCCGCCGAAGCTCTTCCCGGCCTCGACCAGCAGCAACGGCAATTCCGGCCGGCGCTCGGCAAGCGCCAGGGCGGCCAGCGATCCGGCAAGTCCTCCACCAACGATGATCAGGGGCTCGTTCGAACTCATCGCCGCTCGCCTTAGGGTCATCGCGCTGGTAAGGCCAACACCATGATCCTGTGGTCCTACAACCTGATCTGGCCGGCCCTCGCCAGCGCCGCCGCAATGTCGGCAATCGTCGCCGTGCGCTATGTGCTGACCAGTGGCGGTTTCGCCTGGCTCACCAAGCGCCGCCATCCGCAGCTATACACCGGCCTCGATGGCCAGATCCGCTCGGAAATCGGCTGGTCGATGGTCAGCGCGTTGCTCTACGGATTGCCGGCGGGCATCCTGCTGTGGGGGTGGGACCGGCTCGGCTGGACCCGGCTTTATACGGATCCTGCGGCCTACGGCTGGTGGTGGCTACCGGTGTCGGTGCTGGTCTATCTCGCGCTTCACGACACTTGGTTCTACTGGACCCATCGCTGGATGCATCGTCCGGCCGTTTATCGGCGGGTCCATGCCGTGCATCACGCGAGCCATCCGCCGACCGCCTGGGCGGCGATGAGCTTCCATCCGCTGGAGACGCTGACCGGGGCGGTTGTCATCCCGGCGCTGATCCTTACGATCCCGATCCACATTGGCGCGCTCGGTGTGGTCCTGACCATCATGACAGTGATGGGCGTCACCAATCACATGGGCTGGGAGATGTTTCCCCGGGCGCTTGTTCATGGCCGGGCAGGTAAGTGGCTGATAACGGCCAGTCATCACCAACTCCATCATCAACGGAATAAATGCAATTATGGTCTCTATTTCAGATTTTGGGATTGGTTTTGCGCTACCGATAGCGGGCTTGGCAGCTTTGAGCCTCAGCGTCGGCGCCCCCGCCCAGCCGCCGCCGCCTCAGACGATGGACATCCAAATCGAGATCGCCGGGCTGCGTGATGCGCGGGGGATGGTGCGGCTGTGCCTAACGCGCGACCAGAAGAACTTTCCGGATTGCAAGGGCGCGGGGAACATCCATGGCTCCGTGAAGGCATCGCTCGGGCCAGCCCATTTTGTATTTCGGTCGGTTCCGCGTGGGACCTACGCGGTGGCCGCGTTCCATGACGCCAATGGCAATGACAAACTCGATACGATGATGGGGATTCCAAGGGAGGGCTTCGCCTTTTCGCGCAACCCGGCAATCCATATGCGCGCCCCCCGCTTTAACGAAGCGTCGTTCGAAAATGACGGAAAGCCGATTCCTTCGCTAAAGATGAAGTATCTTCTCTAGCCTTTTCAATATCTTATCCCATTGGGTTCAAGAATGCCGGGAATCCTTCCGGGAACGTTCCGTCTTGCTTGTCGTTCAACCCCCGACTTCATGCGCCGCTGGCGGGTCCGAGGGTCGCGCGCTGAGGCCACTGAAAACGTTAGGGAGATCAAAGATGCGTAAGACTTTTATGGCCGCCTTGCTGGCTGGCTCAATGGCTGTTTCTGCCTGCTCGACCGTTGACGACGCCCGCATGTCCGATGTCGGCACCGGTGCGGTGATCGGCGCCGCCGGCGGTGCCGGTGTCGGCGCGCTGGTGGGCGGCGTATCGCCGATCCAAGGTGCCGTCGTCGGCGCTGCAATTGGTGGCCTTGCCGGCGCTGTCTGGTCGGACAGCAACAATGACGGTTATGCCGACGGCTACAGCCAGAACGGCACTTATTACCAGGGCAGCCCGTCGGGTTGGGATTCGACCCTGGGACGCGTTGGCACGGGTGCGGCTGGTGGAGCCGTCCTTGGCGCTGCTGCCGGTGCGCTCATCCCGGGCGTAAGCTTGCTCGAAGGCGCAATCGCCGGTGCGGTGGTTGGGGGCTTGGCAGGCGCGATCTGGGCCGACCAGGACCGTGACGGCCGCGTCGATGGCTACATGTACAATGGCCAATATTATCAGGGTGCCCCCAGCGGTCAGGCGCCTGCGCCGACCTACTCGGCCCCGGTAGGCGCCGGCGAGCGCGGCTAACATAGCCGGGCACTTCGCCCTGAATGACGACTGGCGCGCCGGACGGATATCTCGTCTGGCGCGCCTTTCGCTGTTGTGTCTTGTGCCACTTGGGCTTGCCGCGCCCCATGCGGCATCGGCCCAAGTGGTGGATCGTGCGGTGTCGCGAGCGGCTGGCGACGAGACGCTCGAGACCTTTTACGCGCTTCGCGACCACCGTCCGATTTGGTTTGGCAATCATTATGAGTCTGAACGGGCAGCGCTGGGGCTGATCGACCTGCTTCGCGGCGCACGCGTCGATGGCCTAGATCCCGAGCGCTACCGGCCGTTCGAACTGGAGCAAGCAGTTCGCGCCGCGCGATCGGGTAGCTTCGACGATATCAGCCGCGCCGACCAGCTGTTGAGCCAGGCTTTCGTTGCTTATGTCCGCGACCTCAAGCGCACCCCGAAAGTCGATGTGATCTGGGTCGATCCCCAGCTCCTCCCGGCGCCGCCGACGCCGCGCCGCCTGCTCGAAAGCGTTGCCTCGGCGTCGTCGCCTGACGCCTTTCTGAGCGCCATGCCGTGGATGAACCCCATTTACGCGGGGCTTCGACAGGCGCTTGCCGATGGGGTCGACACCGACCTTGCGAAGCGCGACCTCCTTCGCCTGAACCTCGAGCGTGCTCGCGCGCTTCCGGCAACTACCGGGAAGTATGTCATGGTCAATGCCACGTCGGCGCGACTGTCGATGGTCGAGGACGGCCGGGAGATCGACTCGATGCGGGTCGTGGTCGGCAAGCCGGTCCATGCGACGCCGATGATGGCGGCCTTGATCCGCTTCACGTCGCTCAATCCCTATTGGAATGTCCCGGCCGACCTGGCGGCAGAGCGCATCGCCCCGAATGTCGTAAAAGGCGGGTCCGCTTACCTCGTCGACAAGGGCTATCAATTGCTGGCGAGCTGGGATGATGATGCGCGCGTCATCAGCCCAACAACGGTCGATTGGGCCGCGGTCGCTGCGGGCCGGGCCCAGGTGCGCCTGCGCCAACTTCCTGGCCCCGCCAACGCAATGGGAAAGATGAAATTCATGTTCCCCAACGCGCAAGGAATCTACCTTCACGATACGCCGGAGAAAGCGTTGCTGGGGGAGGAGAGCCGGATGTTCAGCGGCGGTTGCGTCCGGCTCGAGGATGCGCCGCGGCTGGCGAAATGGCTGTATAACGGAAGTGCTCCGAGCACCACGTCGGCAAGTCCCGAGCAGCGGGTGGATTTGCCTAGCCCTGTCCCGGTGTATTTGACCTATTTCACTGCGATGCCGGGCAACGGCTCGATCGTATATTTGCCAGACGTCTATGATCGCGACCGCGCAGCGCTCGCCAAGCTCGACAGCGGCCTCAACTTGGCCAGCCGCTAAGACTCAGTTCTTGCTCCAAATCGCAGTATAGCGGACCTGGACCGGGATTGGGCGACCGGTCGTGTCGCGCGCTGCGCTCCATCGGCTTTGCCGAATCATCACGTGGCACAAGGCGTCGTCCACCGCGCCGCTCCCGGTGCCATGCATCACGCTGCACGCCACCACGCTGCCGCGCTCATCCACCGTAAGCAACAGATGGGCATAGCCGCGGTCGGCCGGGAAGGGCCGCAACAGCGACCGCGGCAAGCGCGCGCGGTTGCCCGACAGCAGCCGCGCTTCCGCCCCGATCCGACCCCCGCCTCCCGCTCCACCCCGGCCGGTGCCCGAGCCGCCTGCGCCGGTCCCAATCCCCATCGCCCCATGGCCGGCATGCGGAGAGCTCCCGCTCCCCGTCACTTGCGCAGCTGAGACCGGCGCGGGCGATGGAAGGGGGGCAGGGGGCGCAACGATCGGGCTTGGGTTGGCCTTCCTGCCAACGGGCTCGCGATTGCTATCCTGTTCCGCCACGCGCTCGGCCGGCGGCGGGGCGGGCGGTGGTAATGGCACTTCCACATTGAAGGTCTTGAGGCTGGTCTCGGCCCGACGCTCGAATTGACTTGCCTGCGCCGCCAGCAGAAACGCCGCGGCAAAAGCAATGTGCACGACAGCTACCGCTGCCGCCGCCTTGGCGCGGTCGCGCGGGTAGGGTTCCAAGGCGTCACGGCGCATCATGGAGCGAAACGCGCTTGTCGGTGCGGCGGTTGCCGACGGCGTTGCTATGCCTTCAGCGCCGATTGCATCTCGGCCTCCCGTTGCAGATTGCGCGCCAATTGCGTGACTCCGTTGATGTACGGAGGAGGGATGAAAACGTCGCGATAATTGGCCGCTGCAGCCGCCCGCAGGGTCCATGAAGGATCGACCAGATGCGGCCGGCCGAGCGCAACCAAATCCGCGCGCCCCGAGGCGAGAATTGCATTCGCTTGATCGGGCTCGAAGATATTGCCGACGGCCATTGTCGCGAGCTTGGCCTCGTTACGGATCTTGTCGGAAAAGGGAGTCTGGAACATCCGGCCATAGATCGGCTTTGCATCGGCCCATGTCTGGCCGGCGCTGACGTCGATCAGGTCGGCCCCGGCTTCGGCAAAGGCGCGGGCGATGGCGACCGACTCTTCGGCCGTCACGCCATCCCCATCGGCCCAGTCGGTTGCGGAAATGCGCACCGACATCGGCCGTTCGCCCGGCCAGGCCGCACGCATCGCAGCGAATACCTCAAGCGGATAGCGCAACCGATTGGCCAGGATCCCCCCATATTCGTCGGTGCGCTTGTTCTGCAGCGGGGTGATGAAACTGGACAAGAGATAGCCGTGCGCCGCATGAAGCTCGATCATGTCGAACTCGGCATCGACCGCCATCCGCGTCGCGGCGACGAACTGGTCGCGGATGGAATCCATTTCCGAACGGGTCAGTGCGGTCGGGCGCGCATTGCCCGCACTCCACGGGACATCGCTCGCCGCCACTAGGGGCCAATTCCCTTCGGCAAGCGGGGCGTCCATCTGCTCCCAGCCCAATTGGGTGGAACCCTTCGCGCCCGAATGACCGAGTTGCAGGCACATTTGCGCCTTGCCGTTGGCGTGGACGAAATCGGTAATCCGGCGCCAGGCCGCGACATGCTCGGCCGACCACATGCCGGTACAGCCCGGAGTGATCCGCGCGGTCGGCGAAACGCAGGTCATCTCGGTGAACACAAGCCCGGCCCCACCCATCGCGCGTGCACCATAGTGGACCAGGTGCACGTCCCCGGGGGTGCCGTCCGCGGCCGAATAGATTGCCATCGGTGACACCACGACGCGGTTCTCCAGCGGCATCTCGCGCAGCTTGAACGGCGCGAACATCGGCGGTGCGCTGCGGGCTTCACCGGTTGCTCTCTGCCAGAAATTTCGCTCGACACTATCAAGCCACCGGGGATCCCTCAGACGCAGATTCTCGTGGCTGATCCGCTGGCTGCGGGTCAGTAAGGAATAAGCGAACTGCCACGGTTCAAACCCCAGATAGCGGTCGAGCGTCTCGAACCACTCGGTCGAGTTGCGCGCACTGTTCTGAAGCCTGAGCACTTCGAGGCTCCGCTCGGCCTGATACTCCTCAAGCGCCTGGGCGATCGGCATGCCAAAGCGGTTGAGCACTTCCGCTAGCTTGATCGCGTCTTCCAGCGCCAGCTTGGTCCCTGACCCGATCGAGAAATGCGCGCTATGCGCCGCGTCCCCGATGAGGATCGTGTTGCCCGCGCTCCATCGCTCGCACTTGATCCGTCGGAAGTTGAGCCAGGCGGCAGCCCCCTGAAGATGAGCGGCGTTGCTCAGCAATGGCTGGCCGTCGAGATAGCGCGCGAAAATCCGTTGGCACGACGCGATCACGGCTTCCATGTCCAGGGTGTCGAACCCGAGCCCGCGCCAGGTCGCCTCGCTGCATTCGACGATGAAGGTCGAGCAATCGGGGGCAAACCGATAGGCGTGGGCCCAGATCCACCCCGCTTCGGTTTGTTCGAATGCGAAGGTGAAGGCGTCAAACGTCTTGGGCGTGCCGAGCCAGATGAACTTGTTGGCGCGCTGCTCGACTTCGACCCCGAATGCTTCGGGACGGCTATCGCGAATGCGGCTGTTGACCCCGTCGGCGGCGATTATCAACTCGAACTCGCCCCACCTGGCCGAGTGGGGGTCGCACTCCGCGTCGTAATGGAGATGGACCCCAAGCTCCTCGGCACGGGCCGAAAGCAGATCGAGCAAATGCTTTCGGCCGATACCGATGAATCCGTGGCCCGACGACCGGACGCATTGGCCCGCGATATGGACATCGATGTCATCCCAATGCGCAAAGCTTTGGGCAATCGCTGCGCCGGACACCGGATCATTGGCCATCAGATTCTCGACCGTCTGGTCCGAAAAGACCACGCCCCAGCCAAAGGTCACGCCGCGTGGGTTTCGTTCGAAGACATGGATCTCTCGAGCGGGATCGCGCAGCTTCATGGAGATGGCGAAGGTCAGTGCGGCCGGTCCGCCGCCAATGCAGGCAATACTCATGGTGCAGACCTAGCCGCCGCACGGCTGGTCACTCAATCCCCTGTGCAATGTGACGTCTCTGGTTGTAAAACGGGCATAAGACCTTGTAACTATCGGGTTTTTAGTCGATTTCCGAGATAAACCGATCGATTGCGGCGTTGAAGGCGAGCGGTTGTTCGATATTTGCCAGATGGCCCGCGCCGTGGATTATCTCTAACCTGGCGCCGGGTATCAGGGCGGCCAGTTCCTCGGACAAGGCAGGTGGGGTGATCACATCCTCGTTGCCAACCAAGACCAATGTCGGGACATCGATCGCTTCCGCGCGGGTCCGCTGGTCGGCCAACCACACGGCCCTGGCGCCGAGCACGTAGGCGGCCGGATCGATCGCGCTCATCGTGTCGATCACTTCGCGATGGAGTTGGGGCCCGGCGGCGCTGCCAAGCAAAGCTCCGGCGCGCGCTTCGGCGAGGGCGCGCATCCCGATCGTCCGGCTGGCGGCCTCCGACCGGTCGAAGATCGCCTGGCCGTCGGGATGGACGGCGAAACTGTCGGCGAGGATCAGCGACACGCACCGATCGGAGGCCAAGGCGTGCAGTGCGATCGCCACCACCCCGCCGAGCGACAGGCCGCAGATGTGCGCCCGGTCGATGGCCATCGCGTCCATCATCGCCAGCACCGCCGCAGCGAAATCGTCGCGGGTTGCGTCTGCTGCGAAATCACTTCCGCCATAACCCGGATAGGCCGGCGCGATTGCCCGCCGACCCGAAGCAAAATGGTCAAGCTGCCGGGTCCACACATGCTGGTCGGAGCCGACCCCGTGGAGGAAAATGATCGGAATCGCGCCGCCGCCACCTGCGTCGATGACGTCGATCAAACCGCGATTCGTTGCAATTGCCCCCATCGCCGTATCTTTCGGCGCGCTTCGCGGCTTTGCAAGCACTGCACCCGACTGTAGCGTCGGCGCCAATGACCAGCATGACAATCAACGGTGAGGCGGTCCGCTTTGCACTCGATCCGGCAACGCCATTGCTGTGGGCATTGCGCGACGCTGCCAATCTGACCGGCGCGAAATATGGGTGCGACACCGGCGAGTGCGGTGCCTGCACGGTGATTGTCGACCAGCGCGCGGTGCCGAGCTGCACGATGTCGATCGGATCGCTCGAAGGAGCCGAGATCGTTACTATCGAGGGCCTGGCACCCGGGCGCGCTCACCCGATACAGCAGGCCTGGGCCGCCGAACAGGTGACCCAATGCGGCTATTGCGAACCGGGCATCATCCTGGCCATCGCCGCCCTGCTGAAGGCCAATCCACGTCCCAGTGAAGCGGAAATCGAGGCGCTGACCAACATCTGCCGATGCGGCATCGGCCCGCGGGCCAAGCTGGCCATCGTGCGTGCGTCAATGGCGCTTACCGGCGGCGACAGCCTTGGGTCGATTTCAGGCCGGGACCCTTCCCTGCAGCGGGCCACGGAACGGTTCAGCAACGGCTCATCCGATGAGGAGCAAATTGCAACCCAGTAAACAGGTTCAATTGGAGCCCATCATGCGTAAATTCACCTTGTTCATTCTACTCGCCACCAGCGCCATGCCGGCCATGGCCCAGCGCGGTGATGGCAGCGAACGTGAGTCGCGCCGTGCATCGCAGTCGGAGAAGTCCGAAAGTCGCGTCCAGCGTGCCGAACGTCCACAACGTGCGGAGCGTCCTCAGCGCGCCGAGCGTCCGGAGCGGATGCAGCCCCAGATCCAGGTCGAGCGCCAGGTCCAGGGCGATACATCGCGCGCCGAGCGGCTCCAGCGTCATCAGCAGGAGCGTCAGGCCAAGGGATTTCAGGCCGAGCGGATCGAGCGCTATCAGCAGCAGCAGCAGGTCCAGCAGGTCCAGCAGGTTCAGCAGCGGTCGGGCACTCGGGCCGCGCGTCTGGAGGAATATCGCCAGCGACAGCTCCAGGCAAACCAGCAGGTTGCCGGCGGCACGCTAGCGCCGCGCGAGCGTCGTTATCGCTCGATCCCGACGACCACGCCGCAAGTGGGTCAGGTCGGGCCGGTCCGCACTGACGTTCGCACCGGCGACCGACGCTATGCCAGCCGCGACGGGCGCAACCGGTGGAACAATAATTGGCATAACGACAGTCGTTACGACTGGCGGCGGCACCGCGATCGCAACCGTACGATCTTCCGCATCGGATTCTATTACGATCCGTTCGGCTACAGCTATCGCCGGTTCGGGATTGGGTCGTTCCTTTATCCGAACTATTACCAGTCCAATTACTGGATCAACGACCCTTGGCAGTACCGCTTGCCGCCGGCGTACGGCCCGTATCGCTGGGTCCGCTATCACAATGACGCGGTCCTGATCGATACCTACACCGGCCAGGTCGAAGACGTGATCTACGGCTTCTTCTGGTAGAGCCGGACGGACCATTGGTCGAAGGGGGCGTTGCGGCACTTGTCGCAGCGCCCCTTTTGCATTCTAGTGCAGCGATCCACCGATTACAGGAATGTCCCGCATGACCGCTCGCGCTTCGTTTGCCTTGCTCGTTTCGACCGCTTTTCTCGCCGCCTGTTCGACAACGCAACAAGCCTCCGCCCAGCCAGTGACGGTAGCCGAGGTACCGGTCGCGGCTCCGGCTGCCGCATCGGCGTCCAGCGCACATGACCGGCTCTTCCAATTGTTCAAGGACAGCGACGAAGCCAATCTGAAGCTCAATCCGATCAGCGGCATCTTCCGTGGCGATTTGCGCTATGCGGACAAGATTGGCGACGGCATCACCGATGCCTATTTCGACGCCGCCAGGAGCTTGGCCCAGTCCGACTTGCAGCGGCTTCGGGCGATTGACCGGTCGCAGCTCAACGCGACGGACCAACTGGCGTATGACGTGTTCGAGTTTTCGAGCAAGGATACGCTCGAGGCGCTGACGCCCGCGATGCTGTCGCTGACCGCGGTGCGACCGCTCAATCACTTCTTCGGCTTCCAGACTTTCTATCCGACCTTTGCCAACGGCAAGGGCGCGGCGCCGTTCAAGACGGTCGTCGATTATGAGAATAATCTCAAACGCCACACCAATTACGTGTGGTTGATCGACCAGGCGATCCTGCGCTTCCGCCAAGGCGAGGCGAGCGGCGTGGTCGAAACCAAGATGACCATTCGCAATGTCATCGAGCAGCTTGACAACCAGCTCAAGCAATCCACCGTGGACTCGCAATTCTACGGGCCGGTGAAGCAATTCCCCGCGACCTTTTCGGCGGCAGACAAGGCCCGGCTGACCGCTGCGCACCGAGCCGCCATCGAAACCGAAATCTATCCGGCGCTGACCCGCCTGCGCGATTATCTGAAGAACGATTATCTGCCCAAGGCACGCGACGGCGCGGGTATCATGTACATGCGCGGCGGCGAGCAATTGTATCGCTACCTGGTTCGTTCGACCACGACGCTCGACATGACCCCGGAAGAGATTCACCAGCTCGGCCTGAGCGAAGTCGCGCGGATCACCGGTGAGATGGAGAAGGTCAAGACCGAGGTCGGCTTCAAGGGCAGCCTGCCGAAATTCTTCGACCACCTGCGCACCGATCCTAAGTTGAAGAAGAGCAGCCGCGAAGCGCTGACCCAAGGATATTACGACATCGGCAAAGCAGTCGACGCCAAGTTACCGCAGTATTTCTCGACCATCCCGAAGACCAAGCTGGAAATCCGTCCGTACGACCCGACGATCGAGAAATTCCAGGCCGGTGGAAGCTACGAGCAAGGCACGCCCGATGCCTCACGTCCCGGGACCTTCTATTTCAGCGCCTACGATTTGCCGTCGCGGACGACGCCGGGAATGACCACGCTCTACCTTCATGAAGGATCGCCGGGACATCATTTCCAGATCAGCCTGGCGCAGGAGAATGCGGCGCTACCGCCGTTCATGCGGTTTGGCGGAAACACTGCCTTCGTCGAGGGATGGGCGCTCTACGCCGAGACGCTCGGCTATGACATGGGCTTCTACAAGGACCCGTACCAGCGGTTCGGCACGCTGTCGGACGAGATGCTTCGGGCAATGCGGCTGGTGGTCGACACCGGCATTCATTCCAAGGGTTGGACCCGCCAGCAATCGATCGACTACATGCTGGCGCACAGCGACATGGGCAAGACCGATGCCACCGCCGAAGTCGAGCGCTACATCGTCATTCCGAGCCAGGCCCTGGCCTACAAGATCGGGGCGCTGACCATTCAGCGGTTGCGCAAGAAAGCGGAAGGAGAGCTTGGCACCAAGTTCGACATCCGCGACTTCCACGCCCAGGTGCTGATGACGGGGGCACTGCCGCTGGCGATCCTGGAGAAGAAGATCGATGCGTGGATTGCGGCGAGGAAGGCGGCCTGAGGGAGATAGCAGAATGAAGCGGATCCTGATGCTGGGCGCTGCGGCCTTGCTTGTTGGCGCGGCTGCAATTGCTCCGGCGCAAAACGCGCCGTCCTCGCCTGTCTCGACGCAAAATCCGTCGGCGGCGCTGTCTGCTTTGTTCAAGGCGAGCGACGAGGCGAACCTCGAGCGCAATCCGATGTCGGCCTTGTACCGCGGCGACCTGCGCTATGCCGACCGGCTCGGCGACTTCCTGAGCGACCGCTACAATGCCGCCGAACGATCCGCAGCTGAGCTCGAACTGGCCGCACTGGGGCGCATCGACCGCAACCGGCTGAGTCCATCCGAGCGGATCAGCTACGACGTGTTCAAGTGGCAGCGCGAGATCGACCTGCGGGCGCTCCAGCCCGACATGCTGGCGCTGACCCAAGTGCGGCCGATCGACCATTTCGGCGGGATTCATACTGGTTTCGCCCAACTCAGCAGCGGTGACAGCGTTGCGCCGTTCAAGACCGTGCGCGACTATGACAATGGCTTGAAGCGGATCGACAATTTCGTCGGCATCGTCGACCGATCGATCGCCCGCATGCGCGAGGGCATGGCGACCAATGTTCTCCAGCCCAAGCTGGTGATGGACAATGTCGTCGAGCAGCTCGATGCGATGCTTGCGGAAGGCGTTGCCGGAAGCAGTTTCATGAAGCCGGTGCTGGCCTTCCCTGCGGCGGTCCCGGCGGGCGAGCAAGCGCGATTGAAGGCGGCCTATACCCGGTCGGTGGAAGGCGAGATCCGGCCCGCTCTGACCCGGCTGCGGACGTTCATCGTGAACGAATATCTGCCAAGGGCGCGAAGCACGGTAGGACTGTCCGCAATGCCAGGCGGCGACAAGCTCTACGCCTATCTGGTCCAGTCGAGCACGACCACCGATCTCACTCCGGACCAGATCCACCGCATCGGCCTGGCCGAAGTGGTCCGGCTCCAGGCCGAGATGGAGAAGGTCAAGCAGCAGGTCGGTTTCGCCGGCACGCTCAAGCAGTTCTTCGAGCACATCCGCACCGACCCGAAGTTCAAGCCGGCGTCGCGTGAGGCATTGCAGCAAGGCTATGTCGCGATCGGCAAGAGGCTCGATGCGACGCTGCCCAAGATGTTCGCGACCCTGCCCCAAGCGCCGCTCGAGATCCGGCCAGTGCCGGCGCTGACCGAAAAAGGCGCGGCGCGCGGTTCCTACAACCCAGGGACGCCGGACGGATCGCGGGCAGGCGTATTCTATTTCAACGCTTATGATTTGCCGTCACGGACCACGCCCGGAATGGAGACGTTGTACCTGCACGAAGGCGCGCCGGGGCATCATTTCCAGATCAGCCTGGCGCAGGAGAATAAAGCCCTGCCGGAGTTCCAGCGGTTTGGGGGCAACACCGCTTATGTCGAAGGCTGGGGACTTTACGCCGAGACGCTCGGGCGCGAGCTTGGTGTCTACACCGACCCGTACCAGTATTTCGGATATCTCGATTCGCAATTGTTCCGCGCGATCCGGCTGGTGGTCGATACCGGCATTCATTCCAAAGGCTGGACCCGCGACGCCACCATTCAGTACATCCTGGACAACAGCTCGCGCGGCCTTAGCAACGCCACTGCCGAGACCGAGCGCTACATCGCCAATCCGGGCCAGGCGCTTGCCTACAAGATCGGCCAGCTCAAGATCAGCGAGCTTCGGGCGCGGGCCGAGCAAGCGCTCGGGCCCAGGTTCGACCTACGTGACTTCCACGCCCAGGTGTTGATGAGCGGCGCGCTCCCGCTGGCGGTGCTCGAGCGCAAGATCGACGACTGGATCAAGGCGAAGAAGGCTGGATGATACTGGACGGTAGTTCGACGGGCTCCGGCCAAAGTCGACTCGTCACGATGGAATGCTATGGTGGGTGTCAGACGATTGGAAAAAGCAATCTTGACCAATGGCCTCGACGCCAGGCTTGGGGATAGACGACGGGGGGCTCTGCGCGCAGGCGCGGCGTCCCGGCTCCTATTGGCGAGTATTCGAGTGACTCCGTAGATGGCCGCATATTCTCTCCGTCGAACCAATCTCGATCCGGCGCAGAGAATGAGCTACCGTTTTTGCGGTAATCCTCCTGCACGCCATCTTGCTTTTCCTGCTGGCCCTAGGTCTGGCGCAGCGGGTTGCACCAACCCGTGACGACCACATGCCAACCGCGATTCGTGAGTTACAGTTCGTCGAGCCCATCGTAGTCGAGCCGCGAGCCGAGAGCCCGGCGCCTGCTGACCGGCAGTTGAAGGTAGCGGATTTATCGGATGCCGCCCAACCCGCTGAACGACCTCTTCCCGCTTTGCCCGGCGCGCCCAGCACCGACCAGGTTACCAGTGGCGCGGCGGCGCCCGGTTCAGGTCCAGTTGGTTCTTCCGGCGCCGCCATCGGGAATGGCCTTGGTCTGACGACACTACGCCCCTCGCCAAGCGCTGTGGTCGTTCGCGCTCGGAAGCGGTCAGGCTATATCTCCAGTGAGGATTATCCCCGTCGGGCGTTGGCCGAGAAGGCGGAGGGCACAACCTCGGCAACCCTCACCATTGGTGAAAGTGGATTGGTATCCGCTTGCAGCATCACCTCGAGCAGTGGACGAGCCGACCTGGATGCTACTGTCTGTCGTCTGATCTCGGCACGGTTCCGCTTTGAGCCGGCCCGCAATATCAAAGGCGAACCCGTTTCAGAGGTCCGAGTCGAAACCTTCACGTGGATCCTGCCGGGCAATGATTAGCTTTATCATCACAATGGCGGCCGCGGCTGGGGCCTATCCGCAGATTCACTTGCCGTGGAGGGTCGAGGCGCGAGAGCCGATTTGCACGATGGGAGCGGTGTTTGCGCCGGATGCTCGGATCAGCATCGAGTATCATCCACGCAGCGATCGATATCATATGCTCGTCGGGGGGAACCGATGGGGGCCAATCGAGCATAATCGCCGCTATAAAGTGAAGATCACCTCAGGCCGGAGGACGTATGAAACGACCGCCAAGGGGGTGAAGCAGCAAGACGCGGCAGGCGCTTTCTATCTGCCTCTTACGGACACCGGAGCGGTGTACAGGCCTGCCCTCACTAACCGAGGGCCGGCCGAGCACATCGAAGGCATGCTCTGGTTGGCCCATCCAATCCTGTTCGAGATTGAAGGAAAGGAACGGCTTTCAATCGACCCGGGTCAGTCTAGGAAAGCTTTTACCGCACTGGTCGCCTGCTCGCAGCAATTCATGGAGGGTCGCCGCTCGATGGCCGACTTTCGACTTGAGTGGACACGCAACGTCTCAGCCAAAGATTGAACTATCAATCGACGCTGCGCCTCCAGACTGCCAGCTTTATTGAGTACCTTGGGCGGAATGGCGGTCAGCGCCCAACTCGATGGCGGCTTTGCTTCACGCCGGTTGCGGCGGCTGCACCGCGTTCAGGAGGGTCGAGATTGCGGTGACCAGCTGGGCCGGCGCGAACGGCTTTTGCAGCATGATGCTTTCGGGAACGCCGCGCGCGGTGTGCTCATGGGCACTGTCCCCGGAGATGTAGACGACCGGGATCCGCGGCAACAGTTCGCGGGCCCGACGACTGACGGTCCATCCATCGACCGATTCTCCGAACCGTACATCGGTGATCAGTCCGGCGAGCTTTCCCGCCTGGTCCTCGATCGCGGCGAGTGCGTCGTCGCCACCCATTACATGAAGGACGGCAAAACCGGCCGCTTCAAGCGCATCCTGGACGGCCAGCGCGATCAGCGCCTCGTCCTCTGCCAACAAGATTAGGGATGATTCCAAGGGCCCGCTCCGACAATCTAAGCGCGAGCAATCCTTGCGGACTATCCCCCCGCGACATGTTCACTGGATGATACTGGCCTGACTTTTCCAGACGTTTTTCCAACGCAATTGGCAGCGTCGCGTTCCAGCCCATTTACGCCAAAGACGCAACATACCTAACTTTTGTCATGGCGATGTAGCTTGAAGGCCCGTTCTGAACGGGCGAAAGAAGACGCTGTTGGGCCGGCTGGCTCGAGGGCAGGGGGGCCCTTAACCTTCGTGTTTGGGGGCAGCCGATGCCGAATTACCGGGTGATCTGCTACGACGGGGCCGATCGGTTGTGGACCGACGACAAGGTCCACGCCGCGGATGACGAGCAGGCCATTGCGCTCGCGCAGGCAATGACAGGCGCGGTGAAGTGCGAGATCTGGGAAGGCACGCGCCTGGTCGCGACCACCAGGCAAGGAAGCGTCAGCTCCAGCTAATCGGCGGCTCGCTGGGCCAGGGCTTCGGCGATCAGCCTGCGGCTGTTGTCGATCCCATAAAGCGCGATGAAACTGCCTATGCGGGGCCCCTGCGCGCTTCCCAGCAGGATTTCGTAGAGCGCCTGGAACCAATGGCGCAGGCTCTCGAACGGATGGCGCTTGCCGATCTCGAACACCCTGTTCTGGATTTCGTCACCGGGCGTGTCGGGGTCGAGGGTGGCCAACTCGGCGTCGAGTTCCCTCAGGGCCGTGATCTCATGGCCGACGGGGGCCCGGCGCTGCAATGTCGGAGCGACGAAGTCGCGGGCGTAATTTACCGCCAGGCCGATCAGATTGTCGAGCTCGGGATTGGTTTCCGGCGCCGTGCCCGGGGCGTAGCGCTGGACGAAGCGCCAAGCGGTTCCTTGTCACTGACGCCGGGCAGCGAGGCGAGGTTGAGGAGCAGGCCGTAGGTCAGCGGAAGGGCGGTGTCGGGCACCTTGCCGGAGTGGATATGGTGCACCGGATTGCCTAGCTTCTGCTCGATCGGCTGGGCCGCATAATTGGCACGGAAGGTATGATATTCGTCGACCGCTCGGGGGATGACGCCGAGGTGCAGGCTCTTGGCCTTGCGCGGCTCGCGATAGGCGAAGAAGGCCAGGCTCTCCTCGCTGCCATAGGTGAGCCACTGATCGAGGGTCAGGCCATTGCCCTTCGACTTGGAGATCTTCTCGCCCCGCTCGTCGAGGAACATCTCGTAGTTGAAGCCCTCGGGCGGGCGAGCGCCGAGAATGCGCGCGATCTTGCCCGACTGGATCGTGGAATCGATGAGGTCCTTGCCCGCCATTTCATAATCGACCCCCAGCGCCACCCAGCGCATCGCCCAGTCGACCTTCCATTGCAGCTTTGAACGGCCACCGAGCGCGGACTGGGTGATCTCGGCGCCATCCTCGTCGGTAAAGGCGATGGTGCCGACGGCGGCATCGACCACGCGCACCGGAACCTGGAGAACCCGGCCGCTGCTAGGGGAGATGGGTAGCACGGGCGAGTAGGTCAGGCGGCGTTCCTCGCGCAGGGTCGGGAGCATGACGCCGAGGATCGCGTCCCAATGGGCGAGGATGCTCCGGATGGTGTCGTCGAAGCGGCCGGCGGCGTAGAGCTCGGTCGAGCTCGCGAATTCATAGTCGAAGCCGAAGCGATCGAGGAAATGGCGGAGCAACGCATTGTTGTGCGCGGCAAAGCTGTCGTGAGTCCCGAACGGGTCGGGGACTTTGGTCAGCGGTTGGCCGAGATGGGCGGTCAGCATCGCCGGCTCGGGGATATTGTCGGGCACCTTGCGCAGGCCGTCCATGTCGTCGCTGAAGGCGAGCAGGCGGGTCGGGTTGCCGGTCAGTTCCGCGTAGGCATGGCGGACCATGGTGGTGCGAAGCACTTCGTTGAACGTGCCGATGTGCGGCAATCCCGAGGGGCCGTAACCGGTTTCGAACAGGATCGCCTCGCCATTCGGTTTGCCCTCCGGCCACCGCTTGATCAGCTTGCGTGCTTCCTCGTAGGGCCAGGCCTTGCTGGTCAATGCCGCATTCCGGATCAGGTCGTCGCTCAACTGTTGCCCTTTCGTTCCAGCTTGGCCAAAGCTGACTGGTGGCCGCTTCTTTGCCCCTTCCTGCACTTCACGCAACCCATGCCGGCATCTGGATCGCGGCGCAGGGAGCGGTGCGCGAGGTGTCGCGGAGCGAGGCGATCCGGCGGCTGGCGGAGACGCCGCATGTGCTGTTGAACGCCCCGCTGGTTGGGCAACGGCTCGGCACCGCGGAAGTGTCGGGGCTCGATCTGCTGGAGCTGTTTGCCTTCATTCATCCGGCACGGTTCGCAGTACCGACCGTGGCTGGCCTGTCGCGCTCGGTGGGGATCGAACGGCCTACCGAGGAGCGCGACTCGGCATCGGCATTGCTGGGCATTGCGGGCGCCTTGCTAGATCGATTCGCCGACCCTGACTGGGTCGAGCGGGAGGGAGCGTGGACCGCCAATGTGACCCTGCAGCGTCTGGGCTGGTCGTGGGCGTCGTTTGTCACGGCGCGGGTCGCCAAACCCGAACGGGGCGAGCGGATGCTGTTTACTCGCTTGCCGCAGTGGGAAGAACAATCGGATCGGCCGCCGCCGCGAACGGTGAGCATTTCAGGCGCCGATGCCGAAGCCAAACTGGCTGAGCTAACCGGGGCCACAGCGGAAGCCCGGCTGGGGCAGCGGGCGATGGCGGCCGAGACCGCGAAACTGTTCGCGCCACGCCGGGCGGCGGGTGAACCCAACATGCTGCTCGCCGAGGCCGGGACGGGAATCGGCAAGACCCTCGCCTATCTGGCCCCCGCTGCCTTGTGGTCCCAGCGGGCCGGCGGGGCGGTGTGGGTGTCGACCTTCACTAAGGCGCTGCAACGGCAATTGGACGCCGAAGGGCATAAGCTGTTCCCCGACGAGGCCGAGCGAAAGGCCAAGATCGTGATCCGCAAGGGGCGCGAGAATTACCTGTGCCTGCTTAACCTCGAGGATGCGATGCAGGGCGCCTTCCTTGGGCGAGCCGCGATCCTCGCACATCTGGTCGGGCGCTGGGCGGCGTATAGCAAGGACGGCGACATGGTCGGAGGGGATTTGCCCGGCTGGCTGCCGAGCCTGTTCCGCCGCGCGGGGGCGACGGCGCTGACCGACCGCCGGGGGGAATGCGTCTATGCGGGGTGCCCGCATTATCGCAAATGCTTCATCGAGCGCGCCGAGCGTGCCGGGCGCGAGGCCGATATCGTAATCGCCAACCACGCCCTGGTGATGGTCAATGCGGCGCGGGGGCGGCCCGACGCGCCGACCCGGATATTGTTCGACGAGGGCCATCATCTGTTCGATTCGGCGGATTCGACGTTCTCGGCGGCGCTGACTGGGCAGGAAGCGATCGAGATGCGGCGCTGGATCGTCGGGCCGGAGGGAAAATCCCGCGGGCGGAGGCGCGGCCTTGCGGCACGATTGCTCGATGTCTGTTCCTATGACGAGGCCGGCAGCCAGGCGCTCGATGCCGCGGTCGAGGCGGCGCGGGCATTGCCGTCGGACGGCTGGATCGCGCGGCTCGGGGAGGGCGACCCGTTCGGGCCGGTCGAGCGATTGCTCCATCAGGCGCGCGGTACGGTCTATGCGCGGGCCAAGGCGCAGGAGGCGGGCTACGGGCTGGAGACTGAACTGGCCGACCCGGACGGCGCGCTGATCGATGCGTCGGCGGCGGCGATGGAGGCGCTCGAGGCGCTGGCCAAGCCGCTTGCAGCGCTCGCCCGGCGATTGGAAGCGATCCTGGAGGATGCGCCCGACTGGCTGGATTCGCAGGCGCGGGCGCGGGTCGAAGGAGCGCTTGGCGGGCTTGGCTGGCGACGCGACACGTTGGCCGCGTGGATTGCGTTGCTTGGGCGAGTCGGCGGTGCGGTCGATCCCGATTTCGTCGATTGGCTGGCGATCGACCGGGTCGAGGGGCGCGAATATGATATCGGGCTGAGGCGCCACTGGCTCGACCCGACGCGTCCGTTCGCCAAGGCGGTCCTCGAACCGGCGCACGGGGTGCTGGTGACGTCGGCGACCCTGCGCGGCGGCGAGGGATGGCCGGCCGCCGAAGCGCGAAGCGGGTCGCTCCACTTGACGCGATCGGCGACCCATTTCGAGGCCGACAGCCCGTTCGATTATGGCGCGGCCGCCGAAGTGCTGATCGTCACCGATATTCCGCGGGGCGATATCGCTGCGCTGTCGGGCGCCTATGCCCGGCTGATCGAGGCGGCGGGGGGCGGCACGCTCGGCCTGTTCACCGCCATCCAGCGGCTGCGCGCGGTGCACGCCCGAATCGCCGACCGGCTGGCGCGGGCCGGGCTGCCCTTGCTTGCCCAGCATGTCGATCCGATCGACACCGGCACCCTAGTCGATATCTTCCGCGACGATCCCAAGTCGTCGTTGCTTGGGACGGACGCCTTGCGCGACGGGGTCGATGTGCCCGGCGAGTCGCTGCGGCTGGTGGTAATGGAGCGCGTCCCCTGGCCGCGCCCGACCGTTCTTCACGCCGCGCGTCGGCTGGCCAATGGCGGGGCGAGTTACGACGATCGGATGGTCAAGGCGCGGTTGGCGCAGGCGTTCGGCCGGCTGATCCGGCGCGACGGCGACAAGGGGCTATTCGTCTTGCTGTCGAGCGCCTTCCCGTCGCGGTTGCTGAGTGCCTTTCCGCCGGAGGTGACCGTATCGCGCGTGCCGCTCGACCTCGCGCTCCTGCGGGTGCGGGCGAAGCTTGACGGCGCGGCGGCGAGCCAGTCGGTGCCCGCGCTGGAAAGGAGCGATCAATGAAGCGACTGGCGCTGTTGCGGCATGCCGAGACCGAGCGAGACTCCCTCGGTGGTGGGGACTTCGAGCGGCGGCTGACCGAGCGTGGCCGGGCCGATGCGACCCGCATCGGTCGGGAGATCCGTCACCTCGGGATGATGTTCGATCTTGGCTATTGCAGCATGGCACGCAGGGCGATCGAGACGGCCGACGCCGCCGAGTTGGAGGTGCGGCCCGAGGAGCGCATCTACAACGCGTCGACCGATGCATTGATCGACGTGATCCGCGGCACCGGGCCTGCCGCAGGCAGTCTGATCATGATCGGCCATAATCCCGGCTTTGAAATGCTTCTGGCGATGCTTATCGGGGCGGAGCTGGGCATGCCAACCGGATCGATGGCCGAGATCGAACTGGCGGTCGGGCAATGGACAGAGGTGGCCGAAGGAAAGGGGCGGCTAGTGCGTCATCTCAAGTCGAAGCAGGTCGGATGACCGGTTCAGTCGCCAAGCGCAGCTACCAGCCTGTCGCGCAGGCCGACCAGCCGCTCGACGTCTACCGCCGAGGTGGAGATGTGCTGGATTTCGGCGGTCGCTGGAAGCGGGATTGCCGGCGCTGAGTCCGCGGTCGGCACCTCGTTCCTGGCGGCGAGCAATTTCTGCACCCCGCGAATTGTGTACCCCTGATTCGCCAGAAGATCGTGAATCCGCCGCGCCAGATCGGCATCGGCCGGGCGGTAATAGCGACGGTTACCGGCGCGCTGAAGCGGCTTCAGCTGAGGGAATTTCGATTCCCAATAACGGAGGATATGCTGGGCAACACCAAGCTCCTCCGACAATTCGCCGATGGTCTTGAACGCACCCGGGTCCTTGGCCGATGCCACGCCTTATTTCGCAACCTTGTCGCGCATGATCTGGCTGGCACGGAAGGTCATCACCCGGCGCGGCGCGATCGGCACTTCGATGCCAGTCTTGGGATTGCGTCCGACGCGTTCGCCCTTGTCACGCAGGATGAAGCTGCCGAAGCCGGAAATCTTGACGTTCTTGCCGTCGGCCAGCGACGCGCACATGTGAAACAGCAGGCGTTCGACCATGCTCGCGCTTTCGGCGCGCGACAGCCCAAGCTTGCGATGGACAATATCCGACAGGTCGGCCCTGGTAAGCGTCGCCATGTGGAGCCCATCGCTCCGGGCAATACCCGCGTCAGCCATCGTCATCCCCTCCAGAAAACGGGCGCCCCTGCCCCCTATTTTGCAACGTAACCAAAAACATGCGCGACGGCAATCCGACTGGGTCGCAAGGCTGTTAATATCGTAAAACGGCAGCGCCCCACGTGAATCCGCCGCCCATCGCCTCGAGCACGAGGAGGTCGCCGCGCTTGATTCGACCGTCGCGCACCGCGGCGTCGAGCGCAAGGGGGACCGACGCGGCTGACGTATTGGCGTGGCGATCGACCGTCACGATTACTTTTTCTATTGGTAAACCAAGCTTTTTCGCGGTCGCATCGAGAATTCGCGCATTGGCCTGATGCGGCACGACCCAATCGACATCGGACGACTTGAGGCCCGCCGCTGCGAGCACTTCGTTGAGCACCTCGGCGAGGTTCCGCACCGCATGGCGGAATACCTCCGGGCCCTTCATTCGCAATTTGCCGATCGTGCCGGTGGTCGAGGCGCCGCCATCGACATAGAGCAGATCATTGTGGCGCCCATCGGCGTGAAGCCGAGTCGCGAGAATCCCGCGGTCGCCCTCTTCGGCGCGAAGCACGACCGCGCCGGCGCCATCGCCGAACAGCACGCAGGTGCCGCGGTCTTCCCAATCGAGGATCCGGCTGAAGGTCTCGGCGCCGATGACGAGCGCGGTGTCGGCCGAGCCGGTTCGGAGCATCGAGTCGGCGACGCTAAGGGCATAGAGAAAGCCGGTGCAGACCGCATGGACGTCGAATGCGACGCAATCCGCGATCCCGAGGGCAGCCTGGACCTTGGTCGCGGACGACGGGAACGTCTGATCGGGAGTGGCGGTGGCGAGGACGATCAGTCCGACCTCGCTGGCGTCGATGCCGGCATGGGCCAGCGCCTGGCGGCACGCTTCGGTGGCAAGAGTGGCGGTGGTCTCGCCATCGGCGGCGATATAGCGGGTGCGAATGCCGGTCCGCTCGACGATCCACTCGTCGGTGGTGTCGACGGTCTCGGCCAGTTCGGCGTTGGTCACGCAGCGTTTTGGAAGGGCCGACCCGACACCGGCGATCACCGACCGGCGGGTCATTCGGCGATCTCGATGACCGGCACGGCGCCCGTGCGGTTTGCATGAGCGCGGAAGTTTTCGAGATCGTCGCCGATCTTGCGGGTGATGTCGTTCGCGATCATTCGCGCCGTCAGGCCGATCGCGTGGGCGACACCCTTGGGGGTTGCGCTGCCGTGGCTCTTCACCACCAGCCCGTTGAGGCCGAGAAACACAGCGCCATTGTGATTATTGGGGTCGAGATGGACCTTGAGCATGTGGAGCGCGGGCTTGGACAGTGCAAATCCCGCCTTGGAGCGAAGCGAGGAGGTAAAGGCGCGGCGCAGCAAATCGGTGACGAACCGGGCGGTGCCCTCCGCCGTCTTGAGCGCGATATTGCCAGAGAATCCGTCGGTCACGACGACATCGACCGCGCCGCGCGACAATTGGTCGCCCTCGGTAAAGCCGATGAAGTCGAATGGAAGATAATCGGCCTCGCGAAGCAAGGCGGCGGCCTCCTTCAGATCACCGGTGCCCTTCAATTCCTCGGTTCCGATGTTGAGCAATTTGACCCGCGGCTTGTCGATCGACAGGGCCGTCCGGGCATAGGCCGCGCCCATCACCGCGAACTGGACCAGGTTTTGCGCATCGCATTCGGTGTTGGCACCGAGGTCGAGCATGACCAGGTCGTTCTCGCCAAGCGTGGGCAGCAGGGCCGCGAGGGCCGGCCGGTCGATGCCGGGCATGGTGCGCAGCGAGAGTTTGGCCATCGCCATCAATGCGCCAGTGTTGCCGGCCGACAAAGCGGCATCGGCCTGGCCGGCCTTGACCGCATTGATCGCCATTCCCATCGAGGTGGTCTTGGCGCGGCGGATCGCCTGGCTCGGCTTCTCGCTGGCGCCGATGGCGTCGGTACAGTGGTGGACGTTGACGTTCCGGGCGAGCTCGGCGTGCTTCGCGAGTTCGGACCTGATCAGATCCTCGTCGCCATAAAGCTCGAACCGGAGCGCTTCATTCTTGAGCCGCGCAAGCTCCATTCCGGCGACAATCACCGCCGGACCGATGTCGCCGCCCATGGCGTCGATCGCGATTCGCAGGGTGGCGGTCACAGCCTTGGGCTTGGCGCCCACGGTGACGCTCAGGATTCCGTCGAGATGATCTCGCGGCCGTTATAATGGCCGCAGGCGGCGCACAAATTGTGCGGCCGCTTGAGTTCGCCGCAATTCGGGCAATCCTGGAAGCTGGCCGGGCTCAGCGCGTGATGGCTGCGGCGCATATTGCGCTTCGAAGGCGATGTTTTTCTTTTCGGGACGGCCATTGCGGCACCTATGCTGTGTCAATTTACCAAAAAAATGGCGACTCTCCTCGCCCAGCTCATAGGAACAGGTCCCAAGGCGGCGGCCGGATCGTCGCGAACGAGTGCGCCCTATAGCGAAAAGCCGCGCCGACGCAAGCTACTAGGCCCGGGCAAGTACATGATCGGCGACGAACGGATTGCTCGCGCGCTCGTGGGCGAAAGTCGACATCTGCCCATGACCGGGGATGAAGGCGGTCTCGCCGCCCATCGGCCACAGCCGTCCGGTGATCGAATCGAGCAGGTCCTGATGATTGCCGCGCGGGAAATCGGTGCGGCCGATCGACCCCTGGAACAGGACGTCGCCGACGATCGCGAGGTTCGATTCAGGATGGTGGAACACGACATGGCCCGGTGTGTGGCCGGGGCAATGGCGGACGTTGAGCGTCAGTCTGCCGACGGTCACGGTATCGCCGTCGACCAGCCAGCGATCGGACTCGAACGGCTGGCCGGGAACGCCGTAGCGCGCGCCATCCTCGGCCAGCCGGTCGATCCAGAAGAGGTCGTCGATATGCGGCCCCTCGATCTTGAGGCCGAGCTCTGCGGCGAGGATCCCGGCCGACCCGCAATGGTCGATATGGCCGTGGGTCAGCAGGATCTTCTCAAGGGTGACTCCATGCTGCGCGACCGCGGCCTTGAGCCGGTGGAGGTCGCCGCCCGGATCGACCAGGGCGCCAAGGTTCGACTCCGTGCACCAGATCAGGCTGCAATTCTGCTGCAGCGGCGTGACCGGGATGATCGCCGCGCGAAGGGGTGGCAAAGAATTGCGGGCCGGGTCGGACATCGGGGCGACCTAGGGAGCGGCGGGAAGCTTGTCCATCGACGGGGGCCGACCCTTCATCGACGCGGCGACTGCCTCCGCCCGGCGAAGCGCGCGAAGTACGTTTCCACCAGCGAGTTTGGCGAGGTTGGCATCGCTCCAGCCGCGGCGAATCAGCTCGGCGAAGATGCGCGGATAGGCGTCGACTCCTTCCAGGCCGCTGGGCGTGAACGGAATGCCGTCATAATCGCCGCCTAGGCCGACGTGGTCGTGGCCTGCGTTTCGCGCGACATGGTCGATATGGTCCGCGACGATCCGAACGTCCGTGGCGGGGCGAGGATTGGCGGCCTCCCACGCCTTGAGGCCCTCGGCCACCGCTGCCTTGCTCGCACGGTGGATTTGGCCCAGCCGCGCTTCCTCACCTGATTGCGCCGCCGACCAGTCCCAGACGTCCTTTGAGATAAAGCCAGGCACAATCGTCACCATGACTACTCCGCCATTGGCGGGTAGCAAGCGAAGCACGTCGTCAGGCACATTGCGCGGATGAGGCGTGATACCGCCCGCCGAACTGTGGGAGAAGATGACCGGGCCGCGGCTCGCGGAGATTGCCTGGCGCATGACCTCGGGCGAGACGTGGCTGAGATCGACCAGCATGCCGAGCCGGTTCATCTCCCCGACTACGGCAACGCCGAACGGGGACAGACCCTTATGCTTCGCTTCGTCCGTGGCGCTGTCGGCCCATTCGGTAGTCTGGTTGTGGGTCAGCGTCATATAGCGGACGCCAAGATCGTGAAACTGGCGAAGCGCGGCCATCGACCCGCCGATCTGGCGCCCGCCCTCGATCCCGAACATGGACGCGATCCGGCCGGCTCGGTGAATTCGAACGATATCGTCGGCGGTGCGCGCCTGTTGCAGGTCGCGCGGGTAGGCGGCGATGATCCGCTGCGCCGTGTCGATCTGTTCGATCGTGGTGCGGATCGCCTCGTCGCCGGTCAACGTGCCGGAGATATAGACCGACCAGAATTGCCCGCCGACCCGACCCTCGCGAAGCCGCGCCATGTCAGTCATCAATGGCGGGGTGCGGGCGGTCCCGCCCGCTTCGAGCCCCTCGACCTTCGACCCGAAATCCTGGCGTAGCGCCCAAGGCAAATCATTGTGGCCGTCGATCAGCGGGGTCGCCTTCAGGATGCGGTCGATCCGCGCCTTGACCTTGGGATCGATCGTCTGGGTTGAAGCGGGGGCGGCGAGGCAGGCCGCGGCAGCGGCGATAAGAAGGATACGCATGGCCGCGACTTTACGGGCGCGCGCGGTGCGGTCAATGCAGCGGCACATGATCGCGCCCTTTCTCCTGTTCGACGATGCCCGCGCGGGCGGTGCCCCGTGCCGCCTGTACGAAGCGCCGGACGGCGAGATCGTCGCGCGTGATCTCAAGGACGTGGGGCCGGCGCTGGCCCGGTTGCGCGCAGCGGTGGCGAGCGGTAAGCATGTCGCCGGGTGGCTGGCCTACGACGCTGGCTATGCACTGGAGGACAAATTGCGCCCGCTTGACCGGCGGCTCGGCACTGCGCCCTTGCTGTGGTTCGGCCTGTTCAGCGGTTACCGAATCCTGGACCCGGATGAGCGTGCGGCATTCCTCGGCGATCCAGCTGCGACCTGGGTCGGCAAGCCGCGGCCCCGCATCGAGTCTTCGGCGTATCTGGCCGCGGCGACCCGGGTGAAGGAGCATCTGTTCGCGGGCGATTTCTACCAGGCCAACCTCACCTTCGGCTGCGATGTCCCGTTGGCCGGGCCGCCGCTTGCAGCCTATGCGGGGATGCGCGCCCGGTCGAACGCCGGCTCGGGCGGGGTGATCCGCCACCCCGGTGGCTGGCTGCTTTCGCTCAGTCCGGAGCAATTCTTCACGCTCAGGGGCGGCCTGCTTGAAGCCAAGCCGATGAAGGGCACCGCGCCGCGCCGGGCCGATCCGGTCGCTGACCGGGCGGAGGCAGGGGGGCTCGCTGCCGATCCCAAGCAACGCGCCGAAAATCTGATGATCGTCGATTTGCTGCGCAACGATCTTGCCCGCGTCGCGGTCGCGGGAAGCGTCGAAGTGCCCGAACTGTTCGCGGTCGAGAGCTTCCCCACGGTCCACCAGCTGGTCAGCCGGATCACCGCGCGGGTTGCCCCGGGGATCGACGCAGTCGCCGTGCTCGAAACATTGTTTCCGTGCGGATCGATTACGGGCGCGCCGAAGATCGCGGCAATGGCTGCCCTTCGTGATCTCGAGCCCGAAGCACGCGGGGCCTACACCGGATCGATGGGATGGATCGATCCGGACGGGGATGCCGCCTTCAACGTCCTGATCCGCACGCTTGAAATCGAAGGGGGCGCGCCCTCTGCCCGCCTTGGCCTGGGCTCGGGGCTTGTGGTCGACAGCGTGGTGGAGGATGAATGGGCCGAATGTTTGCTTAAGGGGAAATTCGTGGCGTCAGACCCGGCGGAATTCGATCTGATCGAGACCATGCGCTTCGATCCCGAGGTGGGGATCACCGATCTCGACCGCCACCTAGACCGGCTGGACGGATCGGCCAGGCGCTTCGACTTTCCCTTCAACCGCCATTCGGCGCGCAACGAACTGCAGGCAGCAACCTTCCGCCGTAGGGAGCCTGCGATGCTCCGCCTGTTGCTGTCGCCTCGCGGCACGATGGCGATCGAACTGAAGCAAATCCCGGAAATCCCACGCCAGCCGGTCGAGGTCGCGGTTCGCCCGCTGCCCGTCGCGCCGGACGACGTCCGCCTGTCCTACAAGACCACCGCCCGCGCCTTCATGGAGGCGGCTCGGCGCGAGGGCGGCAAATATGAAACGATTTTCGTCGATCCCGACGGTCGTCTCACCGAAGGCAGCTACACAAGTATCTTCGTCGAACGCGACGGTCGCTACCTGACCCCGCCGATCGCCCGCGGACTGCTTCCGGGCCTGCTGCGCGCTCGGCTGATCGAGGAAGGCAAGGCCGAGGAAGCGGACCTCACCGTCGATGATCTCGCCGACGGTTTTTACATCGGGAACATGGTGCGCGGCCTGATCCAGGCGCGCCTGGCTTAGGCAGCGATCGGGAACCGCAGGAGGCGATCGGTGACCGGCACGAGCGCCGCGGCGCCGGGGCCGACCTTGCGCAGGATTTCGGGGTGATGTGCGTCGAGCCCGCCGGTGAGCGAACCGAAGGCGGGCAGGATGATCTTGGTAGCGGTGGCGACGAAGCAGCGGCGCGAGACCTGGCGGCCCCTCAAATTGAGCCGTAGCTTGGGATGGAAATGGCCCGACATTTCGGGTCGCGGATCGGCCGGATCTGCCTCGTGGCGGAGGATGATGCCGTCCACTTCCAGCTCCTCCTCGATTCGGCCGCCACAATGATCGACGAAGCCGGCATCGTGATTGCCGGTGATCCACACCCAGTCGGTTCGCGCCGTGAGGCCTGTCAGCAGTGCGCGGGCGTCGGCCGGCAGCCGGTCGCATCCGAAGCGGTCGTGGAAACTGTCCCCCAGGCAATAAAGCGTCGTCGCGCCGCATGCCTCGACCTGACGCTCGAGCGCCTGCAGCGTGGCCAGCGAATCATAGGGGGGCAGCATCTGCCCCATGCGGGCGAACCAGCTGGCCTTTTCGAGATGCAGGTCGGCCACCAGCATCGCGTTGCGCGCCGGCCAATGAAGCGCACCGTCGGCGCTTGCGGCGAAGTCGTGACCGGCGAACGAAAAGGGAACCATGGTGCCGCTATAGGCGGAATGGGCAGCATTGGAACTGGGTTAAGGCTCTAGCCCGAGGATATGTTTCCTCAGCGCCCGCGCGTCGTGCAGCGCGTTGTGCGGAACCTCGCTGTTGACGGCGCAGGAGAAGCCGCCGAGTCGCACCAGCCGGAAGATGATTCCGCCGATCACGACCATGTCGCCGGGGCCGGTGATTAGCAGCATCGAGAATTGCGCGATATCCTCCGGCCAGTCAGCGACGATCTCGATCGCTTCGTCGTGCGCCAGCCACTGGGCAACCGCTTCGGCGGCGTCGGCGCGGCTCATGTGCGGCAGCTTGATCGGCTCGGGCACCATGTCGAGGAAGGGCATGACGTGGCGCTGGACCCACGGCACCTCGGCCTCGCCGGCGATCACGACGTAAAATTCCTCGCCGCCGTCCTCGGGCACCAGCGCCAGGCTGATCAGTCGGCCGCCGACCCCGTCGAATTCTGTGTCCAGGAAATAACGCATTGCGGGGGCTCACTGGACGTTCCGATTTCCCCCGTCCAGTCTGACCTGACGATTCGGTGGGTGACAGGGAACGTGGCATGGCATTTGGCAGTAAATTTCTAATCGGCGGGATGACAGCGCTCGTCATTGGCGTCGCGAGCGTTCCGGCGAGCGCCGCCCCGAACGACCCTGGTCGGGCCAAGGTCGCGGCCGCGATCCGGGCCGATCATGATGCCGCAGTCGAGCGACTGCGGCAGTGGATCAAGCTTCCGACCATCGCCAACATGGGAATGAACCACAAGGAAGGCGCCGAATATATGCGGCAGCTGGCGCTCGATGCCGGCTTCCAGAAGGCGCGGGTGGTTCCGACCAGCGGCGTGCCGGGTGTGTTCGCCACGCTCGATGCCGGGGCGAAGGACACGCTCGCGCTCTACTTCATGTACGACGTCAAACATTATGACCCGGCGGAGTGGTCGTCCCCGCCGTTGGAAGGCCGGTTGGTCGATCGGCCGGGGGAGGGCAAGGTGCTGGTCGGTCGCGGGTCGGTCAACCAGAAGGGTCCCGAGACGGCCTTCCTGACGGCATTGCGCGCGTTCAGGACCGCGGGGGTCAAGCTTCCGGTCAATCTGGTGCTGGTGGCCGAAGGCGAGGAGGAAATTGCCTCTCCGAACTTTTCGCAGGTGGTCAACCAGCCCGAGGTCCGCGCCGCGCTGGCGAAGGCGGTCGGGATCGTAATTCCGTCGGCAGGGCAGTCGGTCGATGGCCAGGTCACCCTGCTGCTCGGCGCCAAGGGGGCGATCGAGCTGCAATTGATCTCGAGCGGTGAAAAATGGGGCAAGGGGCCGAAGAAGGACATCCATTCGAGTCTGATGGCCAATGTCGACAGCCCGGCGTGGCACCTCATCAAGGCGCTCAACACCCTCGTCGCCGACGACGGCCATACCCCGGCGATCGACGGCTGGTTCGAGAATGTGAAACCGCTGACCGCGCGCCAGAAGGAATTGATCGCCGCCGATGTCGCTGCTTCAAACGAGGCCGACGACAAGAAGGTGCTGGGGATCAACCAGTGGCACAAGAATGAGGATTATCTGACGTCCACCTATCGGCTGGCGTCGCAGCCGACGGTCAACATCCAGGGGCTGGTCAGCGGCTATATGGGGCCCGGCGGGAAGACCGTGCTCCCGGGCCGCGCCGAAGCCAAGATCGACCTCAGGCTAGTGCCCGACATGACCAAGGACGAGGCGGTCGCCAAATTGAAAGCCCACCTCGCCAAGCGCGGCTTTGGCGATATCGAAGTCAATGTCAGCGGAGGCTACGGCCCGACCCAGACCGACGAGAATAGCGCCTTGGTCAAGGCCGCGCAGGCGACGCTCAAGGCGGCCAAGATCCCGCAGACGATGTCGGCACGCTCGGCCGGAAGCTGGCCGGGCGTGGTGTTCACCGGACCGCCGTTGAACATGGCGGCAGCCCAGTTCGGCGCCGGGCGCGGCGGCGGTGCCCACGCCCCCGACGAGTGGCTGCTGATCGAAAGCAGCAACCCCAAGGTCATCGGCTTCGACGACCAGGCGATCCTGTTTGCGGACTTTCTCTATGAGGTCGCGCGGGCGCCGAAAACGAGGCGCTAGGTCGAAGAGTCGGGCTGCGGCGGGCAGGGCTCGTCGCGGCTCGCGGCCTTCTTGCAGGCCCGCTCCCACTCGCGCTGGCGCTTGCCTGCCGCTTCCTCGGACTTGCGCAAGGCGCGGCCGCGTTTCTGGTCGGCTTCGGACTGGCTGGTGGTCGCCAGGTCGACGCCCTTGGACACGACCTTGACCGGCAGGGTGACGACATGGACCGCGGTCCTGGCGACGGTGAAGCAGCCGCCGAGCGCGACGGACAATAAGGGTGCGAGGAAAAAAGCTTTCATTGCAGCGCCATGCCGCAAATGGCGCGGCCCGTCGAATGTTATCAGTCGAGCCGCATCGCTTCCTCGGCGAGCGCCTCGGCTTCGATCAGAAGCGCTTCGTCCGCAAGCCCGGTCGGGGTTCGTTCGCGGCCGACGATCACCATCAACGGCACTGCCAATGGCGTAATCCGGTCCGCCTTCACATGGATCATGGTCGCCGATGCCCGGTCGACCAGCCGCACCAGTCGGCCAAGCTCGGTCATCCGCATGCGGGCATCGCTCCACGCAGCGCGGAGCATCAGATGCTCGGGCTCGAAGCGGCGCAATACGTCGTAGATCAGGTCGGTCGAGAAGCTGACCTGGCGGCCGGTCTTGCGCTTGCCGGGGTGGTTGCGATCGATCAGCCCGCCAATCACCGCGACCTCACGGAAGGCGTTCTTGAGCAAATGGCTTTGCTCGACCCAGTCGGTGAATTCCTGCTGGAGGATGTCGCGCGAAAACAGCGCTTGCGGATCGGTGATCGGCTCGAGCCCGTAACAAGCGAGGCCATAATCATTGGCGACGAAGCCCAGCGGTTTGAGTCCGGCATTCTCCATCCGCTTGGTGATCAGCATGCCGAGCGACTGGTGGGCGTTCCAGCCTTCGAAGCTATAGGCCACCATGTAGTGCCGCCGCTCATGCTCGAACGTTTCGACTAGCAACTCGTCGGGTTCCGGCAGCGTCGAACGGCGTTCCTGCATCTCCAGCCAGTCGCGGACGTCGTCGGGAAAGCGATGCCAGTCGTTGCGATCGGCGAGCATCTGGCGGACGCGATTGGCGAGGTGGGTCGACATCGACATGCGCTGGCCGCCGTAGGTCACGATTCGCGCCGGCTTGCTCGAGGCATGGACGACGATGTCGCCATCCTTGATGCGCTCCACCTCGAGACTGAGGCCGGAGAAGAAGAAATGGTCGCCCGGAATCAGGGTCGAGGCGAACCCCTCCTCGACCGTTCCCAGCTTGCGGCCATTCTTGAAACGGACGGAGAGCAAGGGCGCTTCGACGATGATGCCGGCATTCATTCGATGCTGCGCCGCGATGCCGGGCTTCGAGATGCGCCACATTCCGCCCTCTTCGGGGACAAGCCGGCGGAACCGGTCATAGGCTTTCAGTGCATAGCCGCCGGTGGCGATGAAATTCAGCACTTCGGTGAACGTCTGCTCCTGAAGGCCCGCATAAGGCGCCGCCGAACGAAGTTCGGACAGCATCTCGTCCTGGTGGAAAGGCCCGGCGCACGCCACGGCAAGGATGTGCTGCGCGAGGACGTCGAGCGTTCCCGGCCGGAAGATTTCAGGATCGAGCTGGTCTTCGTCGATGGCGTCGAGCGCGGCGCGGGCCTCGAGATATTCGAAGCGGTTGCCGGGGACGATGATACCCTGGCTCGGCTCGTCGAGGCGGTGATTGGCGCGGCCGATCCGCTGCAGCAGGCGGGAGCTACCCTTGGGAGCGCCCATCTGAATGACCAGGTCGATATCCCCCCAATCGACGCCCAGGTCGAGGCTGGACGTTGCGACCAGCCCCCGCAATTTTCCGCTGGCCATCGCCGCCTCGACCTTGCGCCGCGCTTCCAGCGCGAGGCTGCCGTGGTGGATCCCGATCGGC
>CAAAJI010000488.1:0-20838 GCA_900642245.1 Fragilaria radians | reverse complement strand
ATTTCGGTATCTTTTTCAGGTCAATTTCTAAACCCGAAACATGTTTCGCCAAAGTCAAAACGGATTTGCGATAGTATAGTAAATCAATCCCGTTGATGGCGAATTTCCTTCTCCGATCATTGTTAAGCTTTGAAATAAACTAAAAGCGATGTTCTTCTGGTGGTTTTGCTTACCACCAAGTAGAAATAATAAGCAGAATGACTCGAAAGGAAAAGTGAATGATGCCACTGCTGCAAATGCTTCATCGACTGTTGACGGACAAGTCGTTGTTACTGCAGATGTACTTCAAGACCTGAAGGATTATGAAGATTTGCAACACATGGCTCGTAAACGAGAAATTAAGGTAACTATACGTAAGGGAACTCAAGCCGGTGTCGCAGCTGGCTTGTCCGTCATGGCCGGTGTCATTGTGGCGGGCCCTGTGGGAGCTGTTGTGGGAGGAGCAGTCGGGACGGCCATGGCGGCAAGGATATCTCGGAATGTCGTGTCTCTCAATGAACTTCTTGAAAAGACACCCGTCGCGAAACGTCGGGAGGTATTAACCGCCTTCCATCAGTCCTTTAAGGAGGAATTTATGGATACGATTGCCAATAATCCTGAATTGAAACTTCTCATGGGTGGAACATCGATATTTGGTGTCATGAGGTATATGGTAGATCGTGAATTGTTGAAAAATGATCAAATGGAAAAGTTAGATCGTGTCCTACGACGAGTGGTATAGATTTTTTTCGGTGATGAACCGACGGCGAAATGTTGGATGGTCAATGTAGAGGGGATTGGAGAACATGAATTGAAACTGATGAAGAAACGATCGAATATTCAGATCGCTACGATTGAAAGGCAGAAAGATAAATTTTAATGAAATGAATAAAATTGAATATTTAGAATTCGCTTATTGGGTCATACCTTTGAAAAAATTGATTCATAGAAGCACATTGAAATACTTTAGATAAGTTTACACTGTCAATGGTAGCAAAAAGTAATGTACTGTTGGATTCTTGCTGATATTTCCCTTCAATCTTGCGGAGGGATCGTTTTCTAAACTAGATTTGAAGAAGCGAATTGCATTATCTTTTTTAGGAGTTCAATGGCTTTCTCAGAGAGAGCAGTTTCTTATGGAAAAAGATTGCGATGAATAAAAACGTCATCTAGTGTAACACGGTGGGAAATACCATTGATAAGATCATTGTGATTATGATTTTTTCATGTGAGTTAGGAGACTGAGCGCTCTACAACTCATGTCACATTATTGTAGATCTGTATTATGTTTCTCTCGGAGATTTTCCTCACTGATTTTCAATGGTGAATATCCATAATTGTAGTATGCCGTGTCATCATATCACTAGCAGTCTCCACAGGATGCTGTAATATCTTATCTTTAAGATTCGCTTCACCGACTTGGAAATGCCACTTGAATTCATTCGACGCTGAATGTCGGACAGCTGTTATGGAACATCGTTCGGCAATCAACCCAATGGCAACATCCTCAAAGGGATGATATCGTATGTAGGGTAATTCTAAGTATATACATCGTGCAAATTTGGGACCCACGACGTATCCTGCTCCTTGACAATATGGGGCATTCCACCTTTCGGGATAGACAGTTTTGTTCACGATAAACTTTCGAAAGTAGGGTGGTAATCGTTTCCATTGAAATGGTCGATATGGGATTGTCCGATTGATATGACAGTGTCCAAAATATTCTTGTTGATATCCCTCTCCCCCAAGGGATAGTTCTTGATGAAGAACGGGTATATTGACATAGGTATCATCATCTGTCTTGAAGATATAATCAAATCCTATAATGTGACGTTGAAGGATAGCCAACATGGATCCAGATTTGAATAAGACATCCTCATAGGTTTCCTCAACATCGATCCACATCATATCTTGATATCGATGAAATTCTTGTTGGATCCTAGTAAAGTTTGTCCCACCCACAACAAAGTAACGATTGAGGACATTCCTTCCCCATGTTTGTCGTATGGCATTCCGCCGATCCATGAAGGGAACAGAGGATAGGATCCCAATCACAAGATTGGGTGACACGTACTCACCATATCGATTAGGGTCATTCATGATAACAAAAAATCGATTCCTCTTTAAATGAAATGGTAACTTATAATGAAGCTTTCGACATGCCACATAGATGGAATGATCATGAAGTCTTGGAAAGAAAAATTGATCTTCTTGTATAGGTCCAGTACAATTAGAGAATGCTCCTGTGTTGTTACGTGTCTCAACAAATTCTTGTTGTTGCTTTTGTTCCTCCTGTCCTCGTCGAACCGATGTTGTTGCTGACCCTGTGATAAGGTCATTTGATTCGGAGAGCAACTGTATGTCTTTTCCATTGCTTGATACCACTCCTTTTAGATTCCTAGAAGGGATGATTGATGAATTAGTAGACATCTGAACATGATTTTCCTTCAAAGTCCAACGTTGGATAGGTAGTAGTAGCCAAATCAACAGAATCCTAAGGATCCAAACAATCATTATGCCTATCGTCAAAGCAATTGACAAGCTCCTCAAATTCTTTGGTTGAAATTTCTTCCAACGTCTATCTCGGGATGTAGTAGATGATACTACTACGACCATTTGAGTTCATGTATAGTCTCTCTTGGTCGATGATACAAACAAACCATCAAATAAGTTATGGTCAGTTCGGAAGCAGTGCAGTAACTAGGCGACCGAAAAGGAATTCAGAATGTTGCAACAAGTTTCGAGACCAAGCCAGCCTAACAAAGAATTTGGAATGAATTACCTTGGAAATCCAGCTTTTTCATTGAATTACAACAAAAGAGTGGCAGCACAAGGGGGAAAAGTCTTACAAATTGCAGAGTCAAGGACTATTACATGATTGTTCAATGCCTGTTAGCATTTGAGGTAAGGCTGCCTTATCAAAATACAATTTTGTTGGTTTGGCTTTTTATAGGTGCAGTCTCTTTATGACCCCCATTTGGTTGAGGGGAAATACTGCTTGATGGTTTGGGCTTCATGCAAAAGCATTTGGCATCTATTCTGAGAAAACTAAAGTGTGTTGACTCTTACAACCATGTTCTAGGTATTGGAGCTGAAGGTAGCAAAAACATACATGTTCAAGCACTTCCTCAGTCTTGATGTACACAATTTAACAAGTTTTTTATGCTATAGCTTTTAAATATCAATCATGTTGTATTCATGCCAGAGTACACGGTACTCCAACCTCTTGAAGGGATAATCCCTTCATGGTTGACTCCTCCGTTGAATGACTTGTAATAAAATCTAGAGCTCACACTTTATTCTTGATAGAAGTGTAGTCAGTTTTCTTGAACGAAGGTGAAAATCTCTCCAGTTAGAGATTGATTTAAAAGAAACTAAACTTCTTCGCAAAACTAAAATTCCATTTGTAGTAGTAGCTTTAGGATATATTTTTATTAAAACCCAAATCTAATTTCCATTCCAATACCTAGATTTTCTTCCAGCTTGAGCTTTGTTCTTGACTTGAGGTGACATAAAGAGGCACCCAATCCAATCATGCCAAAGCTGAATGAGAGTTCTTATCACAATAGTCTGTCAGATGAAGGGATCTCAGGAAAGTCTCCTTTAAATAAAAAGGCTTTATGATGAAAGCTTCAAATGAAAAACTTCCCGTCAAAACTTTACCTAGCCGTTTGAGTTTGAGCATTAATTTATTCTCCTTATAATTCATTGTTAATCTCTGCTACTTCATTCATGCATCTTCCATAAATAACTTGTATTCTATATCCTAGACCTACAGCTTAAGGCAGCTTTTTTTTCTTGTGTAGCCAATATGCTAGCACTTTGATCGACCAAATAGTGTGATTTATTGATTGCAGTGTTCAAATTGACAATGAAATTGGATTGTATATTTTACATTGTTATCTTCTTAAAAAGAAACTTCACGCTTTTATTGGAAAGAATGATGACGTTATGAATCGCAAACATGAGCATTCGATTTTGTTTTCAGAGAGATTGATGAAATCATTTCTGAAAGCGCTGGCCATTTATCATTCTAGGAAACGACAATTTGGATTTCTGTCCCTAGTTCTAAGTGTAAGTTTTCGTACCTTTCTTTACTCGCTAGTTTACTTACTTTTTCTATACAGAAAACCAAGAAATGACTGCACACACGTAAGGACAATAGTGACATCTTTCATTTATAAGTCGGAAGCTGTTGCTAATTAACCTTTATGACGTGTTTTATGTTATGAAGTAAAAGGCAGAACTTGAATTGAAGGCAATGTACTTCAATATAAATCATATTCTTGCTTCCTTCCAAACGAAAAAGACTTTGATGTTTGCTCCTCGACAAATGCCCGAAAAAAAATAAAAGTCATTATCTTTGAATAATCGTTTCAGGTGCAGATGATCTCGTTGGCTGAGACAAAGGCGGGCTTGCTCATCAATGATGTTGCTTCGAATGCGTTGAAACGACGAAAAGTAAGGTTCAATAATACACTCTTAGTCAGGACAATTGAACACATAAAAGAGATGAGCGAAGACACAATCTTCAATACATGGTATCAAAAACATGAGTATCGCTTACTACGTGAATCCTCAGCTAGACTTGCCCGGCAATTCTCAGCTGGTTCAAGTTGTGATGGTAGCTGTGCTAGGGGACTTGAATTTAGAACGGCGCGTGGCAAGCAAATCAGGAAAAAACACAGGCTCGACGCCTTGGTCGCAGTACTCTATGAACAGGAAAGGCAAATAATGGAACGAATTACAGATCCTGAAGCATTGGCAAGGGCTTCCATTACAGCAACAAAAATGGCGGTGTCAGAAGCGCAACAACGGGGGCAATCAGATGCTTTAGACGTAATATCCCTAGCGAAGGAGTATATGCTACGAAAGGATGAATCATATGTATGTGTAAAAGATCCAGAATTTCATACAGTAAAAGCTCGGAGCAGCACGCTGATTGAAGCTGCTGGGACAATTTTAAAAGGGAGAAGACGGTTAAGAAGAAATCGAGGTAATGATAAGTTGTACCCTAGTTCGGCTTAAAAGACCTACATTGAAAATGAATAGAGGACTATTGATAAGAAATAGTTGTAGTGCTGGGATACATTACTCTTCCTATAATGATGAGCATCAACGGAAGATTAACATAACATACTTGGAATAAAATATGCTTAGCTTTTATCGTTGTAACAAGAAATTATATTATGAAATCAATTTTTTTGTTCATTATCAAATAATACAGTCGCGCACCAATGCCTTCAACTATTTACCAGTCTAGACATAAAGTAAACATGAAAAAGTTACCACGTACTATCAGCCATAGAAAAATGCGGATATTTCATTTATATACAGGCCTAATCCTGAAATGTATTGGCAAAATCTAAACTTTAGTAGCCAAATTGAGTACCATGCATTTGGTATAAAGAAAAGTATTTCAAATTTAATCCAACCAATTAGGATGTCAATATAGGAATTGTGCTCCACTGCAACTCCTAATTTATAATGAAAAAATGAGCATAAATTACAGATACAGCCTTCATTAATTCTTTTTTTGCATCCCATACTCTCAAAAATTTGGAAATCCTTAGTCCTGATGTTTAACCACGTCCTATATGTAACCCACCCATTTGTCGCTATCCCGTTGACTGTCACTTTAACTATTAACTTTCATGACTTCATTAATTAGAAACTTCAAACTCCTTTCATATCATTTGAAGGAGAAATTACTTCATGAAATGTCAAGGTACCTACTAATGGCGCAATGCATTGAACGCATACTTTATGTTGCATTTCCATTTACCAAAGTTATGCACGATGAATAATTTAAAAATTAGCTCTTGCACTATTATTGCCTTGGCATGCATCATTGACCTGAATTTGTTGTGCAAGTAAATCACGATGCCATATTTACAATTTTGGACCACTATAAGCTTTCAGGAGAGCTAAAGGCAGAGAAGCCATTGAATAAAAAAATGTGGAAGAAGGTGACTGCATTTTCTCCTGAAAGGTAATTGAAGCCCAACAAAAATGGCCAGAGAGTAAAGGGGAAAGCAGAGTCTCTTCTTGAAACCATCACAGTAACCATTTTATTGATATAACCACTATTAGAGATAATAATGTGAAATTTTATTAAATTCTCTAATTATCTTCTATTGTGTCCTAATATAGCTAGAATATCCTATACTATCACGATTGATACTGGTGCAGGCGCCAGCGTTATTCTGCTTCAGAAAACAAACACATTGCTAGGACTTAAGTTGATTGGAATATAATGGACAGTATTTTTACGACTGCAAACGAACTTATGACTTCAAAATTCCTCATAAAATCATGCTCATGTCTTCTTGAATAGAACAGGTGCCCCTAATTTCATAAATAGAACAGAAAAATTCAAATACAGAGGATACAGTAGAATGTATATGATATTCCTCATCTATTAATGTTCCATTGGTTTTGAACATATTCAATATTCAGATTCAACTTTCATCTTTCCAGAAATAATCAAAAAGTGTGTTGAATAGCAATGACCACTTTTCCCAATGTAGTACCTCCAGAGTATAAACATGGAGATCATGTTCCCAAGGGAATTAAAAGACTTTTGAATTAAAACTTAGAATCCAGAAAGTATGAAATTTGGAATTTCACCGAGTGCAGGCTCACATAGGTATGCTTTATATAGTAAGTACTATTGCATTCATATTTGAATTCTTCAAAAGGATATGATTTGCCTTACGGCAAGAGCAAGTAAGTTGCCTTACGGCAAGAGCAAGTAATTTGCCTTACGGCAAGAGAAAGTAAGGATATTTGTTACAGTTCTCTCTCCCCAACATTTTTCTATGAGAATGTTAATCAAAAAGTAATAAAATAGAATGGGGAGGTTTAGGAATGTACTTTTTCACTTTGCAAGGAGAGTATCGTAACAGAGGAAATCTTTCTTTTGACACTACACATTTTAGCAAATTTTAGAGTGGGCAATCAGACAACCACAATTAGTACTATTAATGAAAACAACGTGGAATCTTTAACTAGAATGCTGCTACAGAAAGTTGTCCTGATTGAGGCAGGGGTTTCTGAGATGTATTCATTCTCTGATTTGTAAGTCTTTGGAACATCCCTTGCTTACGTAACTTCCTTCATCCAATCAATCTATCCATGAAAAATTTATTATTTGTATACTAACGTCTCCTTCGGCGATGTACATAGGATTCATCTTCGGTCTCAAACGTGGTAGTTCCCATATCATCATCACCTCTGGTATAGACATCATCATCATAATCACTACCATCATCATCGGCCGTTAAGGTGCAGTTCAGAACTTTTTCTAAGAAATTTTGTTTTCTCGGTGTTGTTGTCATGGATCCTCCACTGTGTTTGTTGTTGCTGTTATTATTAGTACTGCTCTTATCAATTGGTCCAGAATCGTTGCAGGCACCAAGAGCTGAAAAGAAGGATCTTTGAACACCTTTGGATTGCTGTTGCTTGCTTTCTGCATCTTGTAGTGTAGACTTTGTCAAATTGTCATCAATAGTTTCCGAGTCTTCACCTGCATCCTCATCTAGGTCATTCCCGCTCGTGTTCAGAGCAGAGCCGACTGTTTTTCCAAGTTGTGTAAAGGTCGAGGCTTCGTATAAGGTTTTCACCACTTTTAAAAATCTTACAAACGAAAAATCATCGTTGAGTGTAAGCTTAGCTAACGTCTCAATTCTATCTGTCTTGGTTGTCCACGAGTATGGTAGATCTAAGACCATTCCTGTATCACAGCAATCAATTAGAATTGTAACTGTGACCCCGTATCTCATGGGAGCCAGGAGAGTCTTAAAAATCAATGTGTCACGAATAATCCCGGATGTTTGAAAGTCACTTGGGACAATCACTTCGTCGTAGGACTCCTCATCTAGAGCTCTACCCCCGTGACCTGAAAAGTGAACGAATACTGCATCACCGGGTTGCGACAGCTCCGACAGAGCCTTGAAGCTTTCAGTTATATTCAAATGAGTTGGATGTTTGTGTGTATCGTCATCCAATAAAACGGTCATAGTCCCTTTTGCTTCTGAAAATCCATGCACATTGACAATATAATCTTTCATTGATCGGATATCATCATGAGACGCCTTTAATTCTGCACCTTGGATACTTCCATAATTGCATCCAATAAGCAAACTTCGCTTCTGGTTCTTCTTCTCATCGAAACCGGGGGGGACAAGAGTGAAGGGCTGATTGATATCAAACTTCCGAGTGGTGGTGAGTGTCGGGGCTTGAGCAAATTCGATTTCTGCAATTTCTGCCTTCATTTTGCGAAGCAGGGTAGCCCATGTGAGACTTGACTGTGTTGCAATGTCTCCCAGAACCAATGATTGAAAGGTGCGATCACGAGTCAGAGTTAGAGGTGCACCATTGCTGAGGAATGACTCCTCCTCGTCATCGTCAAAGAGAGAATCATTTAGCATAATTTGACTATCTCCTTCATTTTCGCTTTTACCCCCATCCTGGTATAGCGTCATGGTTTCGTTAGCAGCATCATACAATACTTTGAGCATTGCATTGGTGCAGGCTCCTCCATAGCTTCTTCCTGGTTCATGTGCACCGTCAACGGCATTGAACTCGTCGCTTGTTGGTAAATCCCAAACTCTACCATATTTGGTAAACGAACCGGCAATGACACGTACATCTGCAGGGATGAAAGCCGCAGATTTTCGAGCATACTCATCTGCTGTTAAGGATGAAACGGTTTTAGGAAGCTCGGGATCATCACGTCTGGTCAAAGGTAAGTTGGCTGAATTGTTGGCAACAACTTGAAGATAGGCCATTAGATCTGCCATGGCAAGATTAACTTTCACTTCATCATCCAACACATAGGAGGAAGCATGAGTTGAAACTTTATCTGATTCCTCTGTTCTGTTCTTTGAATGATATTTGTTATTGTGGGAGGGATCGTCACCCCGCTTCTTGGATGATCCATTCACATTTCCTTGGGAAGATGCGCCCGTTATTCCGGTCGCATTACTTTTGTTTTTACGCGATAAGTTCGTCGACATTGCGCCCGGTCTGTTATCTGTTTGTGATACCTTACTGCTTGAATCGGTGTCTGCGTGTGATTGCTTGTCTCCAGAGTTGCAATCAGATTCAACGTGACCCACCGGAATAGGTTTTGTATTTCCCTCCTGTGTCTTTTGTTTAGGTTGGTTTTGACTTGAGCTAGTGCTTTTGCTGCCTAACTTTCTACGATTGTTGCTGTTGCTATTGGTGTTGACTGTCTCTTCCTTTGATGAGGTTCCTCCCATAGCTTTCAACTGGAGTGCCAAGAAACCATAGAATTCAGAGAGAAGTTTTGGCTATTGCCTGCTGGCGATTTACACTTTTCAACGTAGTTTTGAACGGTAACTACTCGCTATATTTTAATCATGGCGAGCTGACGTGCACCTCAAAATCGATACAGCAGAATGAATATATATGATATACATGAATATAGAGAAAGCCATACCTGTTTTTATTATACCAGGAAATAGGGATCCAATGTCAGAAAATTGATCGCACTTGCGACAGCATGGTCATTTTCGTTAGCTCTATCCTTAAGATTTTACCGTAGTATTTTTTGATTGATTTTTAGCAATGGCCTTACCGAGTAAATAAGGAAGACGGAATGGTGATTGAGAGTAACTTATATGGTAGACACAATGAGTGCCTCGAAAATGCACTCATTCTAAACATTGAGCATATAGGGGAAAATCTTTTTAATCCTTTTATATTAGAAATTATACTGCTGATGCAAGCAGTTTTCAAGTCCTTACGCTATATGCTAGAATAAAGGAAATTAAAAGGAAAGATATTTCTCAAATCAATGCTTTTTTTGTGATGCAGACTGCCAGAGGAGTCACAATATATGCATGAGTTCAGCAATTTATAAGGAAAAAGAGTTTCTCCACCTCATGATTGAATGTAGCGTGTTAGTCTTTTGGTGTGAAAGTATGCGAATCTTGATAGCAAATCACTACCACAAAATCGAATACCTGTTGCACCCGCAGTTGTGATGGATAGAGATCGGCCAAATTCAAATGTAAGATGGGCAAATTCAAGTGTAATGTATAGGACGTAGAGGGCAAATTCAAATCTACTGTAGAAGTACATCAAATCAAGCTTGCAAAAGAGATAAGATCGAAAAAAATTCCTTCTTCTTTTTACTGCATACTATACATGTTTCAAATGAATTAATCGACCTGACCTATCGTAGCATTCAAATTCACATTTGGCGCGCCAAATCACCGTCCATAAATTGCCTCCATTGCAGCCAAACGACATTTGTTTCTTGTATATCATCCAATCCAACATGAATTTTGGTGAGTACGACAGTCATCTTGTACAATTCATGTTCACTGTTTAGCATGTACAAAGTGTAATTTGTAGGATCATGAATCGTCGGAGCCAGCAACCACACTACCATGTTTCTCATCTATTTCAATATGGCTATAATGCATGTCGATAGGTATGGATTATCAAGGAGGCGACTACGGCAGTAGTAACGCCAACCAAGGAGGAGGATTTTCAGGTGGAATGTCATCATCTTCACAACGTACTCCAACACGTGGTGGTGGTGGTGGTGGTAATCTCGGTCCTCGTAAGGCTTACAATGAACAAACATTAATACCCGTCACATGCCGTATGCTATTGGCAGCAACATCAACATCCTCTCAAGAAGGAACAGGAGCTTTGGCACTGATAGATGGACGGCCTTTGCATCATGTACGACTCGTCGGAGCGGTTCGAAGTGTGGAAACGCTGTCGACCAACATGGCCTACGAAATTGAAGATGGGACAGGTTTAATTGAAGTGAAGCAATGGATGGATGACAATGACTGTACGGCCATTCAAGAAGAAAAGATGGAGGCAGCACGAGAGGCTCAATATGTATGCGTCATTGGACAAGTGAAAGATTATGATGGAAAGAAGAGTATTGTGGCACATTGTATTCGGAAAGTAAATCAGGCTGATATGATTACTCATCATCTATTGGAAGTAGTCTATTCCGCCGAACGACATTTGAAACAAGAACGAATTGGAGGAATACCAGCCTCTATGAACTTTCATCATCTCGCAAGTCCCATGACGACAGGGGGTGGTACTACTAATACTACTAACCCACCCTTAGGATCATCGTCAACCAATTCTCTAAATGAGCGAGTGATGCATTATTTCAAGACGGAGGGAGAACAATCCCCCGTGGGAGCACCGATATTTAGATTGGTCCAGCAATTGGCGGGGATGCATCGGGAAGATGAGATTCGAGCTGCTGTGGATTACTTGGCAACTGAGGGACATATTTATTCTACAATCAATGAAGAAAATTACAAATTTGCCATGTAGGGGATATTTAAAATGAACATCGTTTCCTATTCCGTAATTTCGACACTCGTTTACATGAGATAGAAAGGATGCGAATAAATATACATCACATACACAACTAAACCAAATCTTTGCTAGATAACTTCTCTCGTTATCAGAACGCATTGCTCTAGCCTATTCCTTTTTTCTATATTTTAGATCACGTCCATCTTCCTAGCACTATTATTTGCTATACCTTTCTTAACAAAAGCATACTATGTTGGAACCCACTCATACTTTCATTTATCAAATCAACAAACTGAGAAAATAGTTGGAAGAATGAGAAAACAAAAAGGCTTGAAAATCATTGAAAAGGAAATTTAAAATCACTTTCAGGATGGGGATACAGAAGACAAAGCGATTATCCCACTTTATTGTAAAGAAGATTGAAATTTATTACAAACTATGAAGATAGTTAAACATTCAATACTCAAACAGCTCATCAGACTTTAACAGAAAAGATATACTCGTTTTAGGAACTGGACAAGACTGTGACAGCAGTCCAATTACTTGGACTTTGATATCAAAAGTATTTCTCTTCTATTGGCCTTATTTGTAAGTAATCTCATTTTCTATGTACTTGCTGTAAATCCATTCCCTTCAAAATATTCTTAAACTTAGCCTTTCTGAAAAATGGAGAGAACAAAACTTTCAATCGATTCTTCTTGAATCCTATTTCCTTTCCTTAATGGTTTCCCAAGTAGAATCTATGTTGCTATCTAAACAGCAGCAATAACACAGCTATCTTTTCTATAATCATTTCTGAATCTTGTTGTTCTTCTTCAACAAATTGTTTTGGAATGCAACATCACATACCTTGACGTATGAATCAAGAAGATAATAGCTATTATCAGCAAAATCCATAATTAATTTACTAGGCTATGATACCAATATCGGAGATATCCCTTATTGTTAGTACAAGTACAATTAAAGAATGAATTTACACATCTATGAGATACTAAAAAACTTTTGTAGCCTTAAAAGTTCCTCAGTGTTACTTTTCATAATCTTTTCACTAACAAAAATGATGGCGCAGACGGCGTATTTTCTGCCTTACTGCCATCTAGCACATTTACGCAGTACTGGAGTTTGTATCAAAGAGTTTTACCTTTCTCTCTGCAAAAATTAAGCTTTTCCTCCATAACCTCCTCTCGTTGTCATTTCCCTTTTGTGGCTTTATTCAATAATGCTGAAATTTCAAGTAATTCATGACTCATAAGCCCTTCCAATAAATTTTCCCAACCTATCTCAAATTGCACTTCTAGCTTCTATTAAATCTTTCTGAGTAATCACTTCCCATTCCATTCTATGAAGTTTTGCACCTATTTTTCTACTTAAAACCTATCCATTGTTTGCCTACTTTCTTCTTATGTCTTACTAGATAAACGCTGATAATACAGCCAAAGAATTATTGAAATGCTTGTCTTTTCGTGCAACACTTACTGAATTTCATGCCAAATGAACCACTTGGTGTCATTAAGGGCATGTTTCAATATACTTATGGACTATTGTTCTTTTCTGTTTTTGTATCATATTTCCTCAGGATTTATACTTTTCCGTGAACAATCAATTCATCCAAAAGATTTACAATAAAATAGAACCATCATCTATTGAATTCAAACAAACTAGATTCCAATATATCTATTTATTTCGTGATATGTCTATCACATTTTGGTCTCAAGGGGTATTACGACTTCTTGCATGAAATTGTCAGTCATATTTACCCGCATGCTATTTTCTACCGCTAATTGCCTTAATCTTGGAGTATGTTTATTCATTTACCCGGAGGGATCATTGAATTATTTATCTGCCTTTCCATAATCTCATTGCATTTTTTTGTAAGTTACTGTGTTTAACGAAGACTTTACACTATCAAAATGTCTTTCCAAACGTCACGCCACTTTCATCTGGATAACTTCTGCCTTATTTGGAGCTTTTAAGTGGCATAAAACGTCCTAACCATCTGTAATAGCCAGTGACATTAATCTTCATTGCTTGAAATATGTTTACTTCTAAACATTTTATCTTGACTTCTGGATCGGCTTTTCCAACATCTGCCAATGACAAGAAATATGGGCTTTCAATATTTGCTTCATTTATCAAAATTAGTGTAACGTTACAGGTTTCTAATTCGAAAGATTGAGGGCATGATCCATTCCATGGAAGGGTCTGCCTTTAATACAGTTCTGGATACAAGTAAGAGTTACTGTTGCATCAAGCCAGGTGCAGATGCTCAAAAGCTGTGCAATTGAGAAATTTATTGGAACGGAAGGTATTTTTTTCCTTCCCGGATATCAGAAATTCTATATGGATACAACTAATCATCAGCTGGGTGCAGTAATTAAGCAGGAAAAAAGTCTTAGCGTTTCATTTGCGGAAACTCAACACAGTCCAAAGACAATTCTTTACCACTGAAAGTGAGTTGTATTTACATATCTATTCCATGTCAGTAACAATGAAGCTGTCCCTTTTATTCCTACCACAATTTTGGATGATGTTAAATAACATTTCATTCGGCACATTTAGCAATGAATAAACATCGCTCATAAATGGAATGGATGAGTAATGCCTTTCAGGACTGCTATAGCAATTTTGATGGAATTTACTATGATTCAAATATTTTGTTTCACTCCAACTCTGCACAAGAGTTGAAGATACATCAGGCTACAATAGGATACAGCAGTATGCAATATCCAATGATAGAAACCTTCTAACATTTGATTGTGTTTTTCGTCCTTGTCTATTCATCACTCAACGTAAAACATCCTTGGCTGTATACACATGTTGATAGAACAGTAAGTAAAATCTTAAAAATTCCAAAAGTATTCTTGCCTCAACTTCAAGACTTAATCATAGATTATAGATATTGATTTACGGTAGGTTGGAATGAGCTTCATATCAGATTGATTATTTTTCGTATTCTGATTGAAGTCCTTAATGGCATGTTGGAATTTGATTATAATTTTCATCTGTGTCTATTCATCACTCAACATAGAGCTTCTATGGTAATATATATATATATAGATTGATCAGCATGAAAAGGCTTTCAAATCCATCTGTATTCTTCCCTCAAGTTGAAGATATAATCATAGATTATAGATATTGATTTATGGAAGTTTGGAATGAGTGCCACATGAGATTTGCTACTCTCATCAAAATGTGCGCGTTGGGATGTCTTTGCTTTTTCACATGACTCAACGGACCAAATTTCGGCTATTGTCCATCGACTACTCACTGGTATGTTGTGAAACGACTGTTATCGTTTGCACTGAACACACATCAACAAAATTAAATTAAAAGCAATGTCCAAATTTTAGAAAGGACAATAATACCATCCTCATTTTTAGGATGAATCATCCTTTTTCTATTGTTACTCCACGAACGTCTCTCTTCGGGTATGGGACCATGATTGTGACCGTACCACTACGACTTCTACTATTGCTATTACTTCTATTATATCAGTCAGACCATTATGCAATTGTTGCTGCCGCGGCATCCTATGGTTCCGAGGGTGTGATTTCGATTACAGGTTCTGGTGCAGCCGCGCCCTGTTTGGAATTAATTATGGAGATCCTACAAGATCGTGCACAAGTTCCAACTCGTTTAACCTATCGTGAAATTAACAATCGAACGGAGGGACAAATGGAATTCTTACAATCGGCAAGGACAGGAAGTATTGACTTTGGTGCAGGACATCGACCAATTTCCAGTTGGATCTATCAAACCTTACAACAAAAAGATGGAATGGATGTTCTTCACTTTCCCTATGTACTTTCTCCAGTGGCACTCTATCATAACATTCCGGGCGTTACACAATTAAATTTGACATCCTGTATGATTGCACAAATATTTAAACGTAATATCAAATCATGGAAGAATCATATGATTCTGGAACAAAATCCATTGATGCAGGATATGTCTCCGCATGCGATTGTCCCTCTTCATCCTTCCTCACTTTCAGAAATCACATTGGCATTTACAGAGGTAAGTTCAGAGACATCGAGTCGTTCAAGCAGCAAACATAAGTAGTTGTTTGATTTTTCTTAATGGATACTTCTAATCTACATCTTTACCTTAGTACTTGCATCTATCCTGTCCAGAAGAATGGCCCCAAGATCTTGTTGACGATGAAATCTCATGGCCCGATGGAGTGATTCGCTGTCCTGAGGGGATGGCACATTGTATTTCCAACACACCGTATTCCATTGGCTTTCTAGAGGTGGCACACTCCACTCCTGGATTACAAGAAGTACCATTACAAAATCAAGAGGGACACTACCGAACATCATACCAATCCAATGCCTTGAACGGAATATTAGCAGCAGTCGATCAGGGAATCTCTGTGACGAATTCCTCACAAGATTGGTCAGCTGCCGGTGACAACCCAATCTTTCAACCTGGTCCTAATACTTGGCCCATAGTTCTCTTACAACAGGTATATGTCATGCGAGAATGGTTGCATTTGTCAGGAGAAGCACAGGGATTACTTTTGGCCTTCTTGCGAGCACTCATGGAACCATCGTATATTGGGCAATGTCAGACACAATTTGGACTGATACCAGTTCCAGAGCACTTACGATCCATAGGATTGGAAGGATTAGATCTTTTGGTCCAAACGAATACACAACAAACTATCTGGAGCTTTGAAACAGAAGATGGGACTCTGAAACCTGGAGATTTTGTCATATCTGAGCGACGACATTCCTATCTGTTTCAGAATCAAGGTGTCGTTCAACAGAAGTTAACCTATATAACCAACAAACTTCGGAGCATGGAAGAAGAGATTACGATCCTTCGTAAGGATAATGAATATTTGAATACTGTCGTCCAAGATTTACGTGACGCATTACAAGATACAACCTTTGATGGCAACGACAATGACAATAATCTATCGTTTCCACAATCGGCACCTGCCTTATCATTACTTCAACCTGCCGGAGGTTCCAGAGAAAATGAGATGAATTTAAATGCATTGGATGATGATACCCCTCTCGATATCCGAACAGGCCTACCTGTCTTTGGTGCAGTCGAAGATCAACAACTTCATTCAGCTCTAATATTGGCATCGTTGAGTTTTATATTTTGGTCTATTTTCTTTGTTTGGAAGCTATGGCGATGCTGTTTAAATATCTAATATTTTTGTATTGGAGGGGGTAACCAGAAGAACAATGTAAAATTATATCCACCTTCCATTTGAGGGGGAAAGGCATTAAAGTGTTGACATGACATATGCTAAAAATGAAACTTAATTAGGGATAGATAGAACGTTGCGAATAATGAACCATGGAATTGAAATGTTGACATTTACATTAGAGTATCCTATAGAAGAAAATGTTATTCTTTCATATGATATTTCCACAATTATTAGTTTGTAGTTCTCTCTTTCTGTTTACGAATATATAACTTGATTCAAGCGACAAGATTCTTTCTCATTTAAAAAAAAAGAAATATCAATCGGATTCATTTTCCATTTTCACTTGTCGACAGTATCAAAGGCTGCCGAATAATATTCCGTTTCATATTCATATTCATCATCATAGGGTGCACCACAGGCTTGTTGTTCCTTTCGGACACAAGTCTCCAACATGGCCGAGAATGCTACTTCCTCAGAGGCAAGTTGACCATCGGCAGCAAAGTTGGGACCCGGAGGACGTTTCTGACGGCTCATAATGTCTCCCAAAATTTCAAGTCCCTCGGCACGCTTACGACGTATATCCTTGGTGACGGATTGATCAAAGAGTATCATTTGTGTCGCTTCATGCAATGTGTTGGCGATGTCCAGGACTGTTGTTTTCCACATACTCCTAAGTAAGTTTCCACGAAGTTCTGCATCAAGTTTCTTCCGTAGTTATTTCTGTTCGTGCTTTGTCTTTGTAACATTTAACTATAGCTCATTATTTTTTTGTGCATTGCTTGCGTTTGTGAATGTTTGAAAGAATGGATTTATCCTAGAAAAAAAACGTCGTAATTCTTGTTCCCTCCACTTGTTTGACATTGACAAATGCCTATTGACAATATTCAGTCCTTTTCAAACTAACACATCTTGCACATAGAGATGATGCAGTAGCTATAACATGCGTTTTTCATATCCACGTATCCCTATCATCGTTTGTTTCAACTAGCAAGGATTGCACTTGTTTTGCTTTACTTGATGAAAATACTTTAGGATGATATCCACGTTTTCTTCCTTAATGAATGGATATCATTTCTAGCTACCCATTAATCTAAGCAATTAAATGTAGTTCACGCAAAGACTTTCACAGAGATATCCTAATTACTTACTGCTGTAGTATTTCCAGCCCAATTAGCTAGTACTACAAGACTGTTTTCATATTATCTTTTTAGTGTCTACTGGAATGTCACCTAAATTTGTGGGAAATTTGCAACAAAGTAGCAGAAAACTTAAGTTATCTACAAAATGTTGGATGAAAAATAACAAAATAACTTGGTATTCATGGTTGGTTTTGTGATGAGAGAATTATGAGGAAAAAGTATGCACTATCATTCACTAGATAAAATTTGAAACGAGTCCATGGTGAGGCGTCAGCAAATGGCCAGCCATACGCCAATTTGTGCGATGGGCCTTTTGATTCATGTAAGTAGGATGTGAATGAATTTTTTCGACGGAACATTACCATATAAGTAAGTGCGCGACTTATCGGGACGAATCCTTTCTTCATTTCTACTTTTACTGCAACCGTACTGGCGTTTGAGGGCGATACCTGAATGGAACTTCAACACCTTACTTGAGTCCCACTTATCGAAAGTCTTTGGACATGAATGACCCTCGCGTTTGATGAAAAAAATATTACACACAAGTTCGTTTCCCTGAATCAAGACAACGAATCAACCACCGAAGGTGTTGGATCCCAGACGACCTAAGAAACGAGTTCATTACTACAAGCTATCACGACCCCCAAGTTCCCTCGCCGAACTGTTGCATGGATGAATCAAGTGTAATTCGCCTCAAAGCAATGAACACAAATTACAACACAACGTCTTTTATTAGAGTGAAAGATATTCTATTTGGAAGGGGTGCCTTAAAGCATATAGGAAACCGTTTTTTCCGGACTTGTATTGATTTATATGTCTATGATTACTTTCATTCCTCATCTCGAGAGGAGAAAAGGAGGATCATTGAGGAATCAATTTATGAGTTGAATCTCTCAGGCTACAGATTCCTAAAGGAAAGTTATCATGGAGAATTGATAATACTGGAACCCAAGTCGTGTCGCTCTAAGGTAAGTTTAGAAGCATATGAAATTTTGCAATTGGATTAGCCTCATGTATCCGCTGCATTTAGATCGCACATGCTCTTCGAGATCGCTGCCTTAAGCTGAGGAACAAGGCAAATTCTATTCAAATGATGAAAAAGGAACTTAACGAAAGAGGGTTATGTGCCATTCATTATGCCGAGCGTCTAAGTAACGGTGACATCCAAAGGGAATTAGCAGCTGTGGTGAATATATCACCAAAGCCCTTTCCTAGGGTGACTAAAAGCCAGGATACCTCAGGAATCCGGCTTAATCGGCGCAGATACACTCCTTAAACGTTTCGTTTCTATGCCACATGTTTTATTCATATCTTCAAGAGGTGTTGAGCTCTCTGAATTCCCACAAGGAGTACGTATGTTTAAAGATCAGACACTCTTGTGCAATCAATTTTCACGTCAAAAAGGATTGTGTAATACAACCATTCATTTCCTTGACGAAAATAATGCCAGCATGAAATCGAATACAATTACCGATGGGGCTCTCACAGCAAGGCATGCTACCATCAGCAGGAATCTTGCTGAGAGCCTTTGGGCATTATCTCCTATGGAATTGTGCATGATAATGCAATCCAAATCATGAAAGCAAAACATTGTATGTGAATAAAATTCACTGTCATTCAATTACTTACTTAACCAGCAAAGAAATGCATATTCAGGTTGTTGTAGTACCCCACCAAATGCAAACTCATGGTTAAAAAGCACTGTTTATCCGCTTATTGGCATTAATCAATATTTTCTTTTTTTTGTATGATTGTGATATTCTCCTGATGCCAAAAATAGCTAGAGAAGAAAGGTAAAAAAAAGGATTTAAGGGATGCTAAAGAGAGCGATTTTTGAGTCTGATTAAATACATCTTCATGTTTTAATATATCCTAGTGCTATAGAGCAATAAGCAAAAAGATTGATATCACAATTGTTATCAAATGATGAAGCAGGTGATTTACGAATTAGAGTTACGAACAAATGAATTATAAATTATGGCTTCCTTTGCTTACTAATATATTTAAGTTTTTTTGCAATGACTTGCCAATTCTTGCAAGCCACTTAGCGCATTAGTCACACGGAACAACCATACACTTAATTTTTGGTTTATACACATGGAGGATTGAAAAATCTAACAGGACCATCCCCCTCCAAACTCCCAATGAGAATGTTGTCATCGTCAACAACAACTGCAGCAACAATATAATGTTTATGATAGACACATCTACAATGTATGATTTGCCATCAAACCCCATGCAACCATGTAGGATACCAGTCCAAGGTCCCAACGTTGCTGTCGTAAACAACAACAATAGCAGCAGCAAGGAGAAGAGCGATGTCTTATTGTTTAGAGATGTAAATACAACGACCGATGTGCCATCAAACATGATGCAGCAAAATGCTATCCCCTTCCAAAATCAAAATGCTGTTGTCGCCAGCAGTAACAGCGGTGTGCCGATGTCGGCACTTGCACCTCATCCTTACAGTCTCATATTCTCCAGAGAAAACTTTCTTCACCATTCCAAAGCACCGATTCCTTACATGAATTTGTGGACAAATTTTCAGCAACCTGAGATTATTCCTTTCCCACAGGGAGGAACAATGGGAACTCTTCCGATGCCCTTCTTGAATCCATGTCAAGCGCACCAGAATGATCCGCTTATTTCCAAGTCAACAGAGCCTTCTCATCAACAGACCGTAATATCAAAGGTATTTACTGACAATGCAGTTATTGATAATGTTGCATCCAAAAGGAATACAACCGACAGCACAAATTCAAACGAAACCCTTTGGTCCTTATCCGCCATTGAATTATGCATTAAAATGCAATCGACAGAATGAGAATTATTTTTGTGACAAAAATAATCCCATTGTTCATTTGAACGCAGAAAGGAGTATGTATGATCAAGTTAATCAACATAACTTTATTGATAATGTTGAGAATTATCTTCCAGATTCCATCATCTCCTATAGCATTAGGTTATGTAAGGTTACGTCTATTGGAATATAGATGATATCAACACAAAAGTTCAAGACTAAATACAATGGTTGACAAAAGTGAAACTATGGATTGCCAATCAGCAAGAATGTTCAAGTTAAATATGATATAATGATGATGAAAAAAAAATTAACGTGAGCTTGATTCTAGAATCAATGTGACTTCTCTTGAAAAACAGGGGGAAAAGGTAAAGAATCCTTTCAGTTTTTTAATGTGAAACACAAAGTATTATATTGTCCTGTAT
>CAAAJI010000487.1:10423-20427 GCA_900642245.1 Fragilaria radians | reverse complement strand
CATTGCTTTCTATTCTCTTTTTCCTTCCATACTACTAATTGGATATACCTTGTTTTGGTCTTGTGCAAAGTATGCTTGTTAGCTCTATTTTTTCTCGTTGCAAATTATGCACTAAATGTTGACGTACGTCGCTAACCACTTTCAAAGATCACAATGGAGCGCAACCTAGCATAAATACTTCCAAAGATCTGGTGGACACTTTCAAAAGTGCCTAAATCATAAAAAGTTGCTAAACGAAAGAAAACGTCAGGAGCTTGACAAAAATCTAGAAGGAAATTTGCTAGCGTATCTGCATAGATATTCCTTTCCTCTTAGATTGTCAATTCTTCAGTGATGCGTTTCGATGGATGGCCACTGATGTACTACGAAGTGCATTGCAAAGATCACTTCTTTAAGTTGACTTATTGATTCTTTCCAACGTCTAACCTATGACCTCTAACATACTTCCTCATTACCTTTTGTGGATAAACCCTTTATTCTTTCATTCTATCTAAATTGGATGTTTTAAATTCAATGCAATTAGTGGTTTGGAACACTTTGGAATCATTTCTTTTGCTTCCTGCTAGAAATCCATCTAATGGGAATGATTTTCAAATGTGTATATTGCAAGATCTTGGTGCAGCATGTGAATAAAATCTTCTCTTCGGAATATGACTTGACGTAAGACCATATTCATTTACAATCTTCCTTTGAAGCTATAATGCATTGATTCGTTTACGATATGACAAACGCAGTATTCAAACAATATTTTCCATGCTAACAAGCAGATCCAGATTGCTATGTTAATTTTAACTTTTCTCAATCTCTTACCTTTGTAGTAGTTAGTGAGAAGATTTGAGACATTGTTTCTAGGCAACTGAAATGATTTTTGAAGGTGTAGATTATATGTAGATTAATTTTCACCCAGTATGATGTTTTCTATTTGTGTTGATACTTCTTTTATACTTCAAACAATTCAGGTAGTGTAAATAAATTAATTTTAGGAAATTTTGTTTCAACTTGAAAAGGTTGCAACATGCATAATTAATTTTAAACTTGATGTTTACAGTGGTTGGTACCTATTTCTAGCAACTATGCTGACAATGCAAGAGAAATCATACCTGTCTTGAGTCTTTGATTTTTGATGGATGTAGAAATGGCTAGAAAAAGTCCGGTTTTTCCAGCAGTTTTCAACATGTTATATTTAGATCGGAAATGCATTCTTTCTCGAGTTATCTTCACGTCATGAGAAATGAAACACGCGTGTTTGTATCATTTGGATTCTTATTCGTGCTTTGTTTTCCTTCTGTACGTTTATTCGTTGTTCCGACGTCTCACAAAATCATTGTATCCTGGACGATAACAACAGCCATATCAACAAACACAACAATTACAAGAATCATTAACCTTCGAAAAACGGCAGTTCCCCCCGTGTTGAAAAGCAGATTTTTCCCTGGTTGACTAAACCTTTTCTCCCCCTGGTCTTCCAAGTTTATTACAACAATTCGTGATTCTTAAAATTGTGTGAAAGAATTATCATGATCAATAACAAATCAAGGAAGCAAGCTTGAAGAGGCTCCCTGAAAAATAGCACTGGTTAGGTTTTGAAGCAAGTCTTTTCTCGAACAAAATCCAACGGTTGCAGTTGGACCTTGCTGTAACAAATCATTTTAAACAAATTAATATTGAATGTCATGCAATAAAGACAACGAATTTCTCTTAATAATCCCGCAATCACGGTTCAGTATGGCAATCCATATGTTCGTGTGAAAACATTTGTTCATATGGATGCATTAACGTTTAGGCTAATGGCAAGCTGATATTGCCTTGAGATTTGGTCTAGAGCAATCTGTGACACTTCAAACAAAATATCTTGGTAGAAGTCACGTTGGTGTTGGTGGGACGGGATAAGTTTCTCTGATTCAATATGAGCCACTAAATCATTTTGCTGATTGTCTAGCATCAATTTTAGCCTTTTTACATCTATCAGAAACCCTAGCCTGCTCAATCTATCGTATGTTTTTAAACAACGCTGATTACCTCCTACTCTTGATGTGGGAGTACTAGCAAAGTGATGATTAACAAAGCCAACAACCTTTGCTTTGCAGTCCATTAAATGCACACTATTAAATCTTTGAAATGAGATTAATACTTTGTTTTGGAGCCACAAATGCTCCAACAACTTTATTCTCCTCCTCTTCTGCATACAATGTCCATAGAAAACTACATCAATTAAGGCTTCTATTGGCATGCTGCCACTTAGAACATTGTTTCATACAATTAGTGAGCAAACTGTATAATTTGCAAGCTGTTGTGTTGATTGTTGAATTCTGCTTTTAAAATGCATAAGATAGCTTTTGGTTCCATCCCACTCTCATCCAAAGCACTTATGTGTTCTCATTCAGCTTCCTTTGATTGTTGAATGTTGGCATATTGAATAGTTTCATTTCAAGAATGGTTATGGCAGTTATATATCTTCCAAATATCCCAGTTTCCATTCTTCTGAGATACTGCAATTTAGATAATAAATTACTAAGGTTAAGAGATGTGTGTGGTACCGATACTGGAGACGTCCAAAGTTATCATTAGTACATAGTAAACAATAGTAGAATAAATATTCTTATATTTACTCATCCAAAACTAGAATAGATCACATAGGTAACCATTCTTTCTATACCTTCCACAAATTCAATTAAGACATAGCCTTATATGAATTTAGTGATTCTGAATATTGCTTATAAATGAAGAAGATCATTTAATATCTTTTCAGGACTGTCATATCAATACTGCAGGAATAACTATTACAGATTCCTAAGTAACATACAGGAATCTATCAAGATTCACAATTGATGAATCTAAGATCACAAAGTCTAAATGTTAAGTGTTGAATCTAACACGTAAGAAAAAGAGACTACATGGTCAAGGAAACACGTTGCAATTGATTCACAAGAGATCTAGGATAAAATTAACTTTTTAGATCATAATTTACAATTTATATAAACTCTCAGAGCAGCTTAGAGCAGTCTGCAATATTGGCTGTGTTTCAGTATACCCACTTGTAGCACACGCTAAAGGAAGTTGGCTGGGCTTACTAGTCTTTAGAGCAAGTACAATTACAGTCTACTTTATAGGTTTTCCTCTATGATGAAGTACAATAATTGTCATTCTTTGCAGATAGTATAACAAGGAGTAACTTAGGAATGAAGATGACCTGTAGAGAGTCAGAAGAAGATTTATGTGTCACGAAAAAGTTACTCCAAAGATCAAAACCTTTGTTGAGCTACCAGATAGGTGATATTGTCTACTAGTCCTCAAAAGAGAGAGACCAATTCAATCCAATGTTATGATAATCCATGTAGACCATGTTGATATGAAACTTCCTTTTACCAAAAATGTTAGGCCTATGCACCATTGTTTGACTTTATGAATGAGTTATTCTTCCAAGCTTCCTCTCGCTTATTCAACCAAAATATTAATGGCAGGCCTAATCGATCAAATTGATGAACCACAGCTGATACGGATCCGTCAAAGTTGGTAAACTCTCCATTTTCATTGACAATTCCATATTTTTTGGGGGATGCCCATGTTCGATCCGATGCACCCTCATAAGGTTCTGCTTCTGGATCGGACGCATTCATGGCATACATTTTATTCCGATGAGCTTCGGATATCTGACCACCCTCAAATCCGACAGTATTGACTATACCCTCACGATTCGTAATTGCGACGGCATCGGGACCAAAGTCACCATTGTAGAATAACCAATTATGTATACTTTGATCGTCTGCCAATGTTTTGAAACGACATTTAGGATCTTGAATCCATCGTTTCATTTCTTCATACATGGTGATACAATACTTGATCATGGCCTCACGAGTGCCAATAGTAGATCCAGAGCAAAGCATGGGCTTGTAGAAATGAACACCCTTGCAATCTCCCACAGGCCAATCAACGAGCCAATTTGCAGTTGTCATATTGGGATGTTCCTCAAAGACTTGTAGGCCCTTCACTTCTGGTTGATCAGGACCAAATGGATTTCGTTGGAAGTATGCATCTCGGACATCGGATATCAATACAGGACCGGTACAGGTGGGACATTCCTCCAACCAATCTCGTCCCAATGGAAATTTGGCCCACCGATCCTTAATATCAGGATATGACTTTATACAGATAGTCAACCCCATATCATGAAGTGAAATCGCCTCTTCCTTTGATGTTTCCTCAGTGATAAAGGGTTCAAAGGTACAGTTTGAGAATTCAAGTAACTTGGGGATGACACGATTCTGTTTCATGTATTGCAATGTATCATTATCAATATCATGTCGAACTCCCAAAATGATGTGCCCTAGATATCCAGTCGCGCGTAAGGAATTGACGAATCGTTTCATGTCATCCCCTATATCAATTGCCATCCCCATGACTGTGGCAGCTTTACTAATATCTTCCTCCTTCCGAACTACAAAAATATAGCAAATAAGAATAATATCGGATTCCATGGTGCAATTTGTCCGTAAGAAAAGAGTATAACACGAAGTTTTATCTGCGTTTTTCATTCCAACGTACCTTTCGGCTTTGACACAGGAGTAGTATTCCCTATTGATGGATGCGAACGATTGATTCCCCATGTGACTGTAGAATGTAACGTATCTTGTTTGTTTGTTTGTTTCCTGGTTCCTTCTGGAATTCGAGGGTTACGCAGGACCATAATGACAACAATAAGAAAGAGTATTGTCACAATTAATTTGAAGTAACTTTTCGATCTTGTAGCAGGACTAGAATGATGATGAGTCCTAGACATTCTTCCTGCATGTTGTTGTTGTTGTTGTTGTTGTTGTCGACCTTTCATATTTTGTATCAAGTCAACAACAAACTATCAATTTCGTTTCATCAATGTTGCTCGGTCATTTTTTCCCATGTACTCTTCGTACTTGCGGATATGGAACGGTAAAGTATATTCATTACTACTACTACTACTACTACTCCCACTCCTCTCCTTGTCACTTCTTGTACAATTCATGCTCCTCCTATTCATGAACAAACTCAACTGGGGTGTTGAGACTTTGTCTCCCAGTTTAATTGTGTTTTGTACTTTTCTTTGCTATATCATCATCACCTTTCTTAATGTTTGTAACGATAACTTGGATTGTCTATTCACGTTTTCTTCCTCTAAATCCCAAAGATTGGATAGCAAAGTAACATTGATACTTTTAGAAAATGCTAAAATAGTTAACCTTACCATACATAGATACAATAACAAAATTGTTAATTTTCATGCAGTATGGATTGGTGTTGATTCTTCTCTTACTTCCAACAACTCATATAGTGTAGTGCTCAATTCATTCTAACTGGAAAAGCTTGCAGCATTTATAGTTAAATTTAAGCTAGATATTTCTAGTGATTTCAACATGCTCATTCCTACTTCTCTCAGTTGTGTTGGAAGATTGATGAGGAATCATGCCTGTCTTGAATCTTTGATTGTTGATGGTTTTGACCAATATATACAAAAATATATTGGATCTTTCTGAAGCACATCTTTAGTGAAAAACTTGCATTATATTATAATATTTGATTGTTTTTCTATAACTATGTATATATATATCTTATGGCATTCATATGAATCCCAAATTTTGGATTTGTGCATCCATGGATTGATAGGCGACTATGATGCACAATTATTTTTCGTTTTTTCAAATTGACAAATTACAAATGTACATAGAGAGTTGTTGTAGAAATTGGGAAATTTGACTAACATTGTAGTTCCCCAACTTGCTCTTCACTATAAATCTTGATTGCTCTCTTTATCATTTCCATTTATCAGGCATTATCTTGTTCCCTTTTTGTTGATTGGCATCATCAATTTTTCCCGTAAAATAGTCACCAAATGGAAATGTGGTTGTGGATTATTTGGATCGTCTAAAAAACCTAGCACCTGTATTTCTACTTTTTTTGTTGGACCATAACCTTCCATTCCATCCGAAATATATATTATATTCATTTCTTGACACTTTCGGAATCCCTTTTCTATTTTTGTCGTTTCAACATTTGGTTTTAAGATTCATCCCTAACTGCTAAAAACCGTCCGTATAATTTTTTGGATCTTTTAAAAAACAGTCCTTACTTGTTCCTGTGAGATCATATCAAAATCACTCGTGTCGTCTTCTCCTCATGAGATATCCAACCATGATGATTGTTTGTATCCTTTGGATCCTTATTCATACTATTCTTCCTTCGGTACTTTCATTCGTTGTTCCTAATTCTCATCGGACACACATTCTTCCATCGATCATAAAATCATTGCATCCAGGACGACAACAACCATTTCAACAACAATTACGTCAATCATTAACTTCTGATACAGATCAAAATGATAATAACAATACGAATGATACTACGAATAAAGAAACACCATTCATGATTCTTCAAAAGAAACGTAATCAATTATCCAAGGAATTCCTTTCGATTGGTATACCAGCCTTGATTCAACTTGCGGCAGAACCATTGGCATCCTTGGTAGATACAGCCTATTTGGGTCGATTGGGACCAGAAGTCTTGGGAGGTGCTGGAGTTGCCATATCCGCACATTATGCAGTGTCCAAATTATACAATGATCCCTTATTACGGACAAGTATATCCTTGGTGGCATCACAAGATGGAAAATCACGAACCAAGGATAAGGATGATCCTATGGATGAAACCAAGGATAATATCATCACATTATCAACAACAATAACAACAACAAAGGATACTACAAATATGGATAACAATTACAACAACAAAGAATTATCCCTCGCAGTCTCATCTGCATTACTGTTGGCCCTAACAGTCGGGATGGTACAACTTGTTGTCTATTCTCTCCTATCCTCTACTATACTTCGGGGGATGGGATTGGAGGGTCCCACAAATCCCATGTGGCAGTCGGCACTGTCCTACCTTCGGGTTCGTGCCTTTGGAACGCCGGCTGCCACTCTTTGGTTGGTTACCAATGGGATCTTTCGAGGATTGGGCAATACACGTACGCCTCTCCTCTATTCCCTACTCTTTACGGTACTCAACATTATTTTGGATCCACTGTTTATCTTTACCTTTCACTGGGGAGCATCCGGTGCGGCGGCTGGAACAGCCATTGCACAAACTGTGGCACTCATCCCCCTGTTGGTTGCACTCCATCGTAATAACGTCCCATTCATGGATAGTATATGGGGACAGGGGAAGGAACTGAAAACTGCACTTTCAAAATATTTAGAAGCAGGTTCCTTGGTATTGATACGAACGTTTGGAAAAGTATTTGCCTATGCGGTCTGCGCTCGGCAGGCAGCCTTGTTGGGAGCTGTCGGTGCTGCCGCCTACAACTTGACATTCCAATTGGGATTTGCTACTACACAGATTTGTGAGGCAGTGGCAGTTGCGGTACAGACACTATTAGCGTAAGTATGAGAACTTGTAGGGTCCGTACTGCTCTCGATTCTCATCTCTCATACTTCTCCTCCCTGTTGCTATTTTCTTCTAGTCGAGAACTTTCGGATGAGACATCGTATACACCAAAAGTCAAGGCAGCATTGATTCGGCATTTGATCAATGGTTCGATTTTTCTCGGAGGAAGTGTCGCTGCACTACTTTCATTGACTACCTACTTTCAACGCGATTCAATTTTATCTGGCCTCACGACAGATGTGAATGTTCGTGCCGCTGCAGCGTCTATATTCCCAATAGTGCTGGCTACACAGACAGCCAAGGGTCTTTGTTATCCTGTCAATGGAGTGATTATGGGTGGGCTTGATTGGAAATACACAATGATTGCCATGTGGGCAGCAAACTTTGCCTGTGTTGGATTAATCAAGGCATTTTCTATGGCAGGTATCAGTATTACGCTCAACAGAATTTGGATCGCACTCTTTGTCTTCATGACAACGCAACTAATAACAGGCATTGCTAGGTATAGCAGTAAAAAAGGTGTATGGAAAGTTCTACAGGAAGAAAGCGAGTAAAATTAAAGTCATGATTCTTCAGCTTCCACACTTTCTGCTTCCTCTTCTTTTTCCTCGGGACCTACATACTGAAAATCGACTTCGTCATAATTTATACCCATTCTATTCGATCGTAAATGAGGTCGAAATACATCCATCATGGGCTTGCCTACAAAGGAACACAATCCCTTCTCCACTGTTTGATTTTGTGTGTGTATACCGAATGTGTCAAAGAACTTCTTGGTCGTGCGGACTTTACCAAGACCATATTTCTTTTCATCTGTATGATCGTACTCATCTGTTGGATCTCCCATGGCAATAATCCCGTTCAGCCGTTTCATGGCTTTTTCGTCAGCTCCATCATATAGATCAGAGTTCTCCCAAAATAACTTGACGTTGCTGCGCTTTTCTTTGTTCTCTCCTTCCGCGTAAATATGAAAGCATACCGATCTCTCAGGAGCGTAATAATCATACCCATAGGTAAAGCCACGCAGCCCCATACTAATCTCTTCGCCCTGAAAGATCATTGGCAGATATTGATCATATGGAACTTGAGTTACGAAATGACCACGAGCAAACGAAAATCCAGCAGCCCAAAACGGTTGCAATGTCGGTTCGCCACGAATATCTGGCTCTTCCTCAGGCTGTTGTCCATGACGAAGATGCCTTAATTTTCCTTCATCTTCATAATCACTATCGCACATGATAGGCCGGCCTTCACGCAAAGATGTGTGATTTACGGGATCAATACTCTCAAGGATGTCGGATAAGTAGGTTGTCAATACTGCCATTTCATTTTTCGACGATTTCCATTGTCCAATCAAATCGTCATCCCAATTCTCAATGAATCGAACGTGAGAATCTACTTGCATGGCAAAATATTCACCCCGGTACATCCGATGTGCTAAATGCCTTGCAAACACCGGACCGACGGACAATGGAGCATCCACGTGATATACATCAATCTGTTTCAAATGCTTGCAATACGCCTGATCTGGATCTACCTCGCATTTTGTTTCCGGGCTGCAATACTCTGGATCGTCATTTGCTCGTTGATCAATGATTGCCACACGAATTCTTTGGGGATATTTAGCACGAGCGAGAATAGATTCTACAGTCAATCTGCATTCTGGATCTCTATAGCTTGCAACGGATATATAAATAGTCTCCATTTCATTGTAGAGACTTCCAATGTTCGCTGCCTCTTCAGGTGTGATTAATCGTTCACCATAATTCCCAAGATATTCTCGCACACCACTAGGTCCATAGGCTGGAGAGTCCCAGAATTTGGGTACTGACAACTGTCGTGGTAGCTGCTGTGTCTCATTCTTTTGTAAGGCATAGAGAAGACCAGGATGAAGAATCTGTTCCATGTCGTTAGTTACCATTATCGGGAACAATTTTTGGAGAATTTCGAACGTGATTTCAGCTTTCTTCTCGGGACCTACGTACTGAAAATTAACTTCATCGTAATTTATACCCATTCTATTCGATCGAAAATGAGGCCGAAATAACTTCATCATGGGCTTACCCACAAAGGAACACAGCCCTTTCTCTACGGTTTGATTTTTAGTGTGAATACCGAATGTATCAAAGAATTTCTTGGTTGTGCGGACTTTTCCAAGACCATATTTCTTTTCATCTGTGTGATCGTACTCATCAGCTGGATCTCCCATGGCAATGATCCCATTCAACCGTTTCATGGCTTTTTCGTCAGCTCCATCATATAGATCAGAATTCTCCCAAAATAACTTCACACTGTTGCGCTTTTCTTTGTTTTCTCCTTCCGCGTAGATATGAAAACATACCGATCTCTCAGGAGCGTAATAATCATACCCATAGGTAAAGCCACGAAGTCCCATACTAATCTCTTCCCCTTGAAATACCATTGGCAGATATTGATCATAGGGAACTTGGGTGACGAAATGTCCACGAGCAAAGGAAAATCCAGCAGCCCAAAATGGATGCAATGTCGGTTCACCATGAATACCGGGTATTGTATCAGGCTGCTGGCCATGTCGAAGATGTCTAAATTTTCCTTCATCTTCATAATCACTTTCA
>CAAAJI010000486.1:0-36891 GCA_900642245.1 Fragilaria radians | reverse complement strand
CATGGTCCAAGCTCTCCACCGCGACGCTTGCGCGGAGGGCGGCGGCGCTTCGCCGCTTCTATGGTTTCCTGCAGGAGGAGGGGTTCCGCAGCGACAATCCCGCTGCGGCTTTGCCCCGACCGCGCCAGGTAAGGCCACTCCCGAGGATCCTCGATTCGGACGCTATCGGCGCGATGTTCCAGGTTGCCGAGGACAAGGCCGCGAGCGACGAGCCGGGCGCGCTCCGCAACCTCGTGCTGCTTGAGTTGCTCTACGGGTCCGGCCTGCGCGCGAGCGAACTGGTGTCCTTGCCGCGGCGAGCGTTTCGCAAAGGCCAACCGTTCCTGATCCTGCGCGGCAAGGGCGACAAGGAGCGACTGGTTCCCGTTTCGTCGCGCGCAGCTGAGTCGGTCGAGCGCTGGTCGTCGGGGCTCGCCGACGGACCGTGGCTGTTTCCAAGCCGCACCGGGCACATCAGCCGGGTCCGCCTGTTCCAGATCATGCGGGCGCTGGCGGCGCAGGCGGGGATTGCCCCTGAACGGGTCAGTCCGCACGTGCTCCGTCATGCCTTCGCCACGCATTTGCTGGCCGGGGGAGCGGATCTGCGCGCGCTCCAGACGTTGCTTGGCCACGCCGATATCGCGACCACCCAGATCTACACCCATGTCGATAGCGAGCGGCTGGTGCAGTTGGTCAACGAACGCCATCCCCTGGCGCGCAAGCCTTAGCTGCGTTGACGACTCCCCGACACCGTCCTAACCCCCGCGCCGACCATGCTCACCTATCTAGATTTCGAAAAGCCGATCGCCGATCTCCAGCGGCGCGTGACCGAATTGCGCGAAACCGCGAATGCGGGGACGATCGATATCGAGGGCGAGGTCGCGCGGATTGAAAGCAAGTCGGCGAAACTGCTCAAGGACACTTATGCGCGGCTCACCCCGTGGCAGAAATCCCAGGTCGCGCGCCATCCAGATCGGCCGCATTTCAAGGATTTCGTGACCGGCATGACCGATGATTTCCTGCCATTGGCGGGGGACCGGGCCTTTGCCGACGATCCGGCGATCATCGGCGGACTGGCCAGGATCGATGGCAAAAGGGTGATGCTGATCGGCCATGAGAAGGGCGACGACACCGCGTCCCGGCTGACTCACAATTTCGGAATGGCCAAGCCCGAAGGATATCGCAAGGCGATCCGCCTGATGGCGCTGGCCGATCGCTTCGGACTCCCGGTGATCACGCTGGTCGATACGCCGGGTGCCTTTCCAGGGGTCCAGGCCGAGGAACGCGGCCAGGCCGAGGCAATTGCCCGTTCGACCGAGCAATGCCTGGCGCTCAAAGTGCCCTTGATCGCCGTCGTCGTAGGCGAGGGGGGATCGGGCGGCGCAGTGGCCCTGGCCGCGGCCAACCGGGTGCTGATGTTCGAGCATGCAGTCTATTCGGTGATTTCGCCCGAGGGGTGTGCATCCATTCTGTGGCGTACGCCCGACAGGGCGGCTGACGCGGCGGAGGCGATGAAGATTACCGCCACCGACCTGCAAGCGCTTGGAGTGGTCGACCGGATCGTCGCCGAACCAGCGGGCGGGGCCCATCGCGAACCAGCCGCGGCGATAGAATCACTCAAAAAGGCCGTAATCGAGGAGATTTCCGGCCTGGAGCTGCTCGCTGCGGATGAATTGCTTGCCCAGCGACGCGCCAAGTTCCGCGCTATCGGCTAACTCGAACAACCGGAACATAATCACTTTTGGACCCGTTCATCGGGGGGAAATTTTCCCGTTCGTACGGAGTGAACATGCGTCGTCGTTTTCTCATGCTCGCCGCGGGTGCGGCCGTCCTGGTACCGCTTGCCGCACAAGCGCAGGTTCGGAATCTCAACCCGCGCGAGGTGATGGAGGCGCAGCGCCAGCACCCCGAACTGGTCCAGGAATTTGGCGGGGCCGAAACCGGACCGCGGGCGGCTTATGTCGAGGGAGTTGGCCGGCGGGTGGCGGCCTATTCGGGCGTTGCCAATCCGGGCCAGGTCTACCGCTTTACGACCCTCAACAGCGCGGTTGAAAATGCCTTTGCCGTGCCCGGTGGTTACATCTACATCACCCGCCAATTGCTGGCCCTGATGGACGATGAAGCGGAATTGGCCTTCGTGCTGGGCCACGAAACCGGCCACATCGCGGCCAATCACGCCCAGGCACGTCGGTCTGCGGCCGCGCGTAATTCGATCCTCAGCGTCCTCGGAGCGATCATCGGCAGCGCGGTTGGCGGCGATGCGTTCGGCAACATGCTGGCGCAGGGAGCGCAACTGCGGACGTTGAGTTTCTCGCGCGACCAGGAATATCAGGCGGATACGCTTGGCACCCGCTACGTCGTGGCTGCTGGTTACGACCCGCTTGGTGGGGCTGACATCCTGGCCGCGCTGGGCCGCGCGGACGCTCTTCAACTTCGAATTCAGGGCAAGGATAATCGCTCGGCGCCGGAATGGGCTAGCACCCACCCTAACAGCGAGAACCGGGTCCAGCGCGAGCGGCAGCTGGCAATCCAGAGCGGCCGCGCGGGCAAGGGGATGCGTAATCGCGACGCCTTCCTGGCCCAGATCGACGGGCTGACGGTGGACGACGACCCGGCACAGGGAATCATCGAGGGGCGAAGCTTTTCTCACCCGGATCTGAGACTGCAGTTCGTCGTGCCGACGGGTTATCTGATGCAGAACAGCAGCAGCGCAGTGAGCATTGAAGGGTCAGGCGGCAAGGCGCAGTTCAGTGGCGGCGGGTATAGCGGAAGCCTCGAGAATTATATTGCCCGGGTAATCAGCCAGTTGACCGGGGGGCGACAGCTGGTCGGTCTGGCGACCCCGCGTCAGACGACGATTAACGGCTTACCCGCAATGTTCAGCATCGGCCGCGCCAATACTTCATCGGGGGCCGTCGACGTCAGCGTCATGGCCTACCGCTGGGATCGCGACACTGTCTATCACTTCGTCATGCTTACTCAGGCGGGAGCCGGGCTGCGACAGTTTGCAACGATGGTGGAGTCGTTCCGACGGCTGAGCGCGCAGGAGGCAACCTCGATACGGCCACGGGTGATCGATGTTGTGACGGTCCGGCCGGGCGATACCATACAGTCACTGGCGCAGCGCATGGCGTACCGCGACTTCAAATTGGATCGATTTCGGTCGCTCAATGGCCTGGCTGCCAATGCGCGGCTCGACCCCGGGCAGAAGGTCAAGGTTGTTGTGTACGGCGATCCGAGAACCTAAGCGTCGCCGCGCCGCTACATGTACGTCGCTACGGTATTACTGACTTTGCCCCACATGCCGTTGGTACCACCCCCGAGCGTGTTGAGGCCGCCAATCATGGCAACCACGACCAGCGCAGCAATCAACCCGTACTCGATCGCGGTTGCGCCGCGATCCTGCGCATACAAGGTGCGCAAACATTTACGGATAGCGTTCACGCCACCCTCCTCTGGTCTTGGTCCACATCGGCCTGATTAAGCGATAGTGGTTAAGAGAATATCCCCATCAGAAGGTTAAAATGCGGATTGCCGCGATTAGATCTTTGGCGTCCACGCAACAAAGTGAAGCAATTCAAATCGCTCGAGGCCGGGGAGTGCCCCTTCAAGGAAAGCACGTCGGGCGACATCGAGCGCGGCACGTGTGATCGGTCGACGCGATCGTTCGGTGAGCACATTGGTGCACCCCATCGTCCGCAGGTCATCAACCAGGCGGTCGAGGCTTGAATAGGTCACGGCGACCCGATCCACGTCGATCACGGGCTCGACGAAGCCCACCGACGTCAGCAATGCACCGAGGGAAGGGCCGTCGATAGAAGGGTGAAGACGCGGTGCGGCGTTGCCCTCCGTCCGGTCGGCAGCGAGCATGGCAGCGCGCAGCCGCGGTAAGCTGTTTCCACCAACAATCGCCCCAAGCAGCAGGCCACCCGGTCGCAACGACTGGCGGAGCGCGAAAGCTGCCGTCTGGACGTCGTTGCGCGCTTCCAGTTGCCCGATCGAGAGGCACAGGTCGAAAGTCTGCGGAGTCACCGATGATGGGTCCCCCACGACGACTTGAGAGACGCTGGACTTCAACAGTGCAGGCCAGCCCGGCTCCGAGTGGGTGTCGAGAAGGCCTGTTTGGTAATCGCCCCGGACGTCCGCCAGCCGGTCGAGGCAATCGTCGAACGCGCGCGCGTGAAGGAACATGTCCCGCTGACGCCGCGACGAGCGCAGAAGCCGCAACGAATGGGCGTGATCATCGAACAAAGGGCGGCTCACAACTTGCTTGTGCGCAACCTCGCCACCCGCAACAAGGGGTCATAATCGCGGTTGGGCACGGAATAGGGTGGTTGGGACGCGCGGCGCTCGACTTTGCGCTTCCCGCGCGTTGCGCCGGCTGCGGCACAATCACCGATTTGCCCCATCAGTTCTGCACCGCGTGCTGGCAACAATTAGAATGGTTCGGCGACGGTGGATGCCAGCAGTGCGGACTGCCCCTTGAAGCAACGGAAATCGACAGTTGCGCGCGCTGTTTCGCCCGGCCCCCTATCATTACTCGAAGCCGCGCCGCGATCGCTTATGGCGATATCGCCCGATCGCTCGTCCTTCGGCTCAAATATTCACGCAAAGTGGCGCTCGCGGCGACGATGGCACGTTATATGCGACCATTGATCCAGATTGAGCCTGAGGTGGTCCTGGTCCCGGTCCCGCTTCATTGGACAAGGCTCCGGTGGCGGGGCTTCAACCAGTCGGGGTTGGTTGCCGCTAATCTCGCGAGCCTGTGTGGAATGGAACATCGACCGACCATGATCCGCCGGGTCCGTCGTACACGGGCGCTGAAAAACATGACCCCGAGACAGCGCTCGCTTGAAGTAAATGCCGCCTTCTCGGTCGACGATCCCTCGGAGGCCGTCGGGCGCAAATTCTTGCTGGTCGATGACGTAATGACTACTGGCAGCACTTCCGAGGCCTGCGCCAAAGCCCTGCTTCGCGCGGGCGCGGAGCAAGTCGACTTGATTTGTTTCGCCCGAGTGGTGCGGCCCGCACTGCTCGGACGTTAATCGAGAATATAAGTCAGGAGCATGATCGTTGGCGAAGGTGGAAATCTATACGAAGGATTGGTGTCCTTATTGCGTCCGCGCCAGACGATTGCTGGCTGAACTTGGGGCTCACGTTGTCGAACATCCGGTCGACCGAGGAGGTGAGAAAAAAGAGGAGATGGTCCAGCGTGCGGGGGGGCGAACGACCGTTCCACAAATCTTCATCGATGGCCGGCATGTCGGCGGATGCGACGATTTGTTCGAGCTAAATCAGGCGGGCAAGCTGGCCGGCCTGCTCATGGCCTAAAATGCCGAGGATCGCCATCTTGCAGCCGCGAACTGGCATCGATCCGGCTTCGAACGCAGCAGCTCTGGTCGATGCGATTCAACGTGCGGCTGATGGAGGCGCGGAGATGCTATTCACTCCGGAAATGTCAGGACTGCTGGACGGCAATCGGGAGCGCGCGTCGGCGTCGGTACGGACCGAGGGTCACGACATTGTCCTGGCCGAAACCCGCGAAGCGGCCAAATCGAGCGGGATTTGGGTCCACCTCGGTTCGCTTGCCGTGCGGGGAGATGGCGAGAAACTCGCCAACCGCGCCTTCGTCATCGACTCGGAGGGCGAGATTGCCGGCCGGTACGACAAGATGCACCTGTTCGACGTCGACCTGCCGACTGGTGAAAGTTGGCGGGAGTCAGCTTCCTACCAAGCTGGCGCAGAAGCCGTCGTCGTACGCGGAACGCCGGTGGGGAACCTTGGTTTGACCATTTGTTATGACCTGCGATTCCCAGCAATCTTCGAACGATTGAGCGAGGCCGGCGCGGGCGTGATCGCGGTTCCGGCGGCCTTCACCGTGCCGACCGGCAAGGCGCATTGGCATGTGCTTCAACGAGCGCGAGCGATCGAGGCAGGGGTCTTCATCGTTGCCGCGGCGCAGTCCGGTCATCATCAGGATGGGCGCGTGACCTTCGGCCACAGCCTGGTGGTCGATCCGTGGGGCGAAGTGCTGGTCGATGGCGGGGACGACGAGAAATTACTGTTTGCCGAGATCGAGCTGCACCGCGTGGAAGAGGTGCGAGCTCGAATTCCAGTACTCGCGCATCGCCGCGTAATCAGGCCTGTCCGCGATTGATTCGCCAGGGAGCCGCCCCTATCGGGAGGCCAAGGCTCCGTAGCTCAGCCGGATAGAGCAGCGGTTTCCTAAACCGAAGGTCGCAGGTTCGAGTCCTGCCGGGGCCACCAAGAAAGTCATTGGAAAGCGGGTTTTTGCAGGAGGAACGTCAGCAAGCCCAGGCAGCAATCATCGGCGCCGGTTTTTCGGGGACGATGGCAGCGGTGCAGCTGGCACGGCGGGGGATCGACGTGGTGCTGATCGGGTGCGCTTCCCAGGCCGGCATGGGGGTCGCTTATTCCACGCAGGATGCGGCGCACTTACTCAACATTCCCGCGGCGAAGATGAGCGCCTGGCCAGAGCAGCCCGACGATTTCGTCAATGCCATTGCCGCGGATGGCCTCGGGCCCGAAGATTATGTGCAGCGACGGCTGTTTGGACGCTATCTGAGACGAATTTTGCAGGAATCCGAAGTACGGCTGGTCACAGGTGACGCAGTTGCCGTGGCAGCGGCGGACGGTGAATGGTCGGTTCAATTGGCCGACGGAACGCAAATTAGGGCCGCGGCGCTTGTGCTGGCGCCGGGGAACCAAGCCCCCGATGCTCTGCCCTTTGCTCGCAATTTGCCAGAGGAATTGTTTGCAAGCGAGCCGTGGGGCGCAGCAGGACAGGCAGCGATCGCGCGGGCGGTAAGTGGCAGCGGCGATGTACTGGTCGTCGGTAGCGGGCTTTCGATGGTCGACGTTGCGCTCTCGCTGGATGCTGCGGGTCATAAGGCAAAATTGGTCGCGGTGTCGCGACGCGGGCAGATGCCTCGGGTCAGCAGGCCGCTGCGGAGCGAAGTGCCGTCGTCCGATAGCGCGCCAAGCGGGTCGCTTGCTGCGTTGTGGCGTTGGGTGCGGGGCCGAAGTGGCGAGATTGACTGGCGCGACGCGGTGGATTCGGTGCGACCCCGGACTCATGAGCTTTGGCAATCGTTGAGCGTGGTCGACCGGAAGCGGTTCATGCGGCACGCTCGCCCATGGTGGGACGTACATCGTCATCGGATCGCTCCTCAGGCGGGTGCAATCGTGGAGCGGATGATTGCGAGTGGCAGGATGGAAGTGCTGGCCGGCCGCATTCAATCTCTTCGCGAAGCCGACGGCGGCTTGGAAGCGGTGGTCCGGCGGCGCGGCGCGGCTGTAGCAGATGCGCCGCGACGCTTTACGGTCGGGATCAATTGCACCGGACCGCTGCACGCCATCCGCCATACCCGCGACGGTGTGCTCCGCTCGTTGCTCGACGCGGGGTTGGCCGAGCCTGATGCACTGGGGATCGGGCTGAAGGTCGATGCCGGGGTGCGGGTGATCGGGGCGGATAGACTGTGGGCCATGGGATCGCTTGGCAAGGCGCGCTATTGGGAAATCATCGCAGTGCCCGATATTCGGGTGCAGGCGGAAATGGTGGCCGAGGCCATTGCGGGGGAGTTGAATGACAATGCCAGGTCCTGAGCCCAAGATCGCGGTGCCGGATGAAGTGGCGGAGGCGGTGCGGACGCTGATCCGGTGGGCGGGGGATGATCCCGATCGCGAGGGCTTGCACGATACGCCGGCGAGGGTTGCGCGGGCGTGGAAGGAATATGCGCGCGGATATGAGGAAGACCCCGCGGTGCATCTGAGCCGGACTTTCGACGAAGTTGGCGGTTATGACGAGATCGTTTTGCTGAAGGATATTCCGTTTCAGTCACACTGCGAGCATCATATGGCGCCGATCATCGGGAAGGCTTCGATCGCCTATCTGCCGCGCGACCGGGTGGTCGGAATATCCAAGCTTGCCAGGGTGTTACACGGTTTCGCGAGGCGGCTCCAGGTGCAGGAGCGGCTGACCGCGCAGGTCGCCGACTGCATCTGCGAACACCTCCATCCGAAGGGTGTCGCGGTGGTGATCGAGGCGACCCATGCCTGCATGACGGCGCGCGGCGTCAACACGCCCGGCGTGCTGATGACGACGAGCCGGATGATGGGCACGTTCAGGAGCGACGAGCGGAGCCGCCGCGAAGTGCTGGCGTTGATGGGCTATTGATCCCGGAGTGACGGATGGAAGAGCTCGAACGGTTGCGCCTGGCAATGGAGGACGCGGCGGCGGCGGAAGACTTCGAACTGGCGCGGCGGCTGCGTGACCGGATTGCCCTGATCCGAGGCGGCGCAACACCCGCCGAAGCGGCGGCGGCCGAGACGGACGGAATCGACCGCCAGCAGCCCGGCGCGATGGGTCTCGGCACTAGCCAGCAGCGCATGACCCCGCCCGAGGGGTGGCGACCCCCAGCCAAGCCCGACCCGATGACCAAAGGTCGGGGACGTCCGAGGCGGCGCGGCTGAATCGAACGCCGTGGGGCGCGGCGTTGACCATCTTCTGTTCCAATCCGGCACGGCGCCGTTTGGGGCATGGCCGGATTCCGCGAGGCGTTTAGGGTTGGCGCTCCAGTTCGAGGAGTGTGACAATGCGTTTTCCGGGCAAGCTTTTGAAGGTCGCCACGATCCTCGCCAACCAGCGCGGCGCGACCGCCATCGAATATGCGCTGATCGCGTCGATGATCTCGGTCGCCGCCCTCGTCGGGTTCCAGAACCTCGGAAGCTCGGTCGGGATCCGGTTTTCGACAATCGATCAAACGGTAACCAACGCGCTGTAGCGCCTGTAAAGCCGCAACCAGGCGCGAGCCGCCGGCCGACGCCGGTCCGGTTGATCGGGAAGCCCCCCAGGCGTATGTTCCCCTCGACGCATTCACTCGGGGGGGCATCGTCATGGCAACCATCGCCAGTAGTCCGTATTCGGAGCCGGGACCGGACGAGCGATTTTTCCTGCGCGGCGCAATCGCCATGGCGGTGGTCATCGTAGCCGGCTTTTCGACCCAGTTGGCGATGGGACGATCGACCTTCTCGGCGCCCTTGCCGGTCCATCTCCACGCCGTCGTGTTCATGGGCTGGATCGCGATCTTCGTGTTGCAGAATGTCTTCGTCGCAACCGACAGGATGAATCTTCACCGCCGCCTGGGCTGGATCGGCGCGGGGTGGATCGTGGCGATGATCGTGCTCGGCTTGTGGGTCACGGTGGCCATGGCGCGACGTGGACAGGTGCCTTTCTTCTTCCAGCCGCTCCACTTCCTGGTGTTCGATCCGATGTCCCTGTTGGCTTTGCCGCACTGACCGTCGCGGCGATCATGATGCGGCGCCGGACCCACTGGCACCGCCGCCTGCATTTTTGCGGCACGGCGCTGTTGATGGGCCCCGGCTTCGGCCGGTTGCTACCGATGCCGCTGCTCCAGCCCTGGGCATTCGAGGCGACCTTCGCGGCGCTGATGATCTTCCCGGTGGTCGGTATGATCGCCGATCTTCGTCGAAGCGGCCGGATCCACCCCGCCTGGCACTGGGGGATTGGGGCGATGGTCGGAACATTGCTGGTGACCCAGGCAATTACCTACAGCCCGGTCGGAACCAGCCTCTATCGTGTGGTAACCGCCGGATCCCCCGGGGCGGCCGTCGCGCCGCTTGATTTCCCGCCGCCGCCGCCCGGCCCGCTGATGACCGGACGGACGGACTAGCCTCACCACGTTTTCCTTACTGGAAAAGAATTCCAGCTGGTTTGTTCACGAATCGTTCTGGTGGCTGTAGCGTCGCCGGATGTCGATGAAACATATCCGCACCGCGGCCGATCTCGTTCGCTTCAAGGCGGCTCTCAAGGTCGAGTGCGGGGCGTGCGGGAACAGCCTGACGCTGGGCGGCTTCGAGCTTGCACGCGTGTGCGGCTCCGGCGAACTCACCGGCATCAGGGCCCGCATGAAATGCTCGTTGTGCGGAGCGAGGGAGGCGAAGATCTCCATTCTCCCGCCGCCAGCCCGGCGATGACGTGGCCGAAGTGCTGCTAACCATATAGGCGAGAAAGTGCTTGACATCGTCACGCTATCTGGTTATCACTTGGGAACAGTCAAGGATTGCGAGTCGCCGACGGCCTCTGGCGGGAGTGGGGTTGGCGGTTTGCATGGGTGAGGGGTCTGCGGGTGCTTCGGCATTGGCGGGCCCCTTGCCATTTTTGGTTCGTTTTCGAAATTGGTGGAGGAGTCCCCCATCGTTGCCTGATTGGCAGTGATCTCCTCCGCGTTTGGAAGGGGGTAGCGGATGGCAGGACCGAAATTGTTGATCGATGGCGGACGGCGGAACCAGGTTCGCGGCGTTCGCGGGCAGGACATCAGCCCTGAGCAGATCGACACCTTCCTGGTGACGCTGGGCGATACCTGTAACGTGGCGCGATCGGCGCGCGTGGCGGGCTTTTCGTCGAGCTGGGCCTATCGCTTGCGAAAGCGCGATGCGTCGTTTCGCGCCGGCTGGGCCGAGGCGGTCCGGGAGGGCTAGTTCGGCGCGGGGCTGGCGACAGTCGCCACTCCGAGCGGCGGCGCAGTCGTCGACGTCGAGGCCCGGGCGGCGATCACGTCGATACTCGGCCGGATGCGAAGTCATGGTCTGATTGCAACCTAACGTGGTTGCCCCGGCGTCGCGCGGTTCGTAGAGCGGCTTCGTGAAACTTAGTTGGGCAACAGGAATGGCGCTGGCAATCACTGCGGCCGGCGCGCAAGCGCAATGGGGCGACGCTGGGCCAACCATCCTGTTCTTCGACTGGGGCAAGGGTGAACTCAGCGGCGACTCAAAGACGGTGCTCGACAAATTTGCCGAGCGTTACCGCAACGCGCCGCGACCGATGACTGTCGACGGGCACTCCGACCGGTCGGGCCCGAGCGCATCCAATCTTGCAGCCTCGCGTCGGCGGGCCATGGCCGTGCGTGATTATCTGGCCGAAAAAGGTGTGCCCTCCGGCGCGATGACGATCCGCGCTTATGGCGAAAGCTGGCCGATCATTGCTACCGCGGAGGGAGTTCGCGAAGTCCAGAACCGACGGGTGGAGATCCGCTGGGGCGCGGCGGCTAACTAAGGTTTCGGCTGCGCGAAGAAGGCAATTCCCTTGGCGTGAATGTCCTTGGGCACTCCATGTCCCCCCTTGAAGCTTTCGAAGACGAGCGGCATGTCCTTGACCCGCAGTCTGGCAACGACGGAGCGGGTGTAGGAATATGGGAGTACGTCGTCACTCTCACCGTGACTGATGAAGATTCGCTGTGTGGGATCAAGCTTGCCGAGGAAGGCCGGCCCCGGCGAGAAAGCAACGACCGATCGGAATAATTGAGGGTTCGCGGTGCCCACGCTCAGAGCGTAGGTCGCGCCGTTGGAGAATCCCATAATCCCTACGCGGGCCGGGTCGATCGCAATTTTGGTGAAGACGTCCGCGAGGGCCTGGTCGAGCGCCTTCAGATCCCGGCCATAGCGCGGCGTCACGTTCATCTCAGCGCCGAACCGCCGCTGCAAATCCTCGAGCATGTCCCATGTCCCGCCTTTTGGCGTCGGGATAAGCAGGACGAAGCCATTGCGGTCGGCGTCGGCGCGGAAGGACGAGAGTACATCGCGTGCATGGCCACCGGCCCCATGAAAAGCGACCAGCAGCGGCACTGGGGCTCCGGTCAATCCCTTGGGCAAATAGGCGAAGGCACCACCTGACAGCGTCAGGACGCCACTTCGCTTTTCCGGCGCGGCGGGGGCCGTATTGGGCGGCTTGGTCGATAGCTGGGGACCGGCCGCAGCGACCGGTGCCGCGAATCCCACAAGCACGATAAGTGCAAACCAGGTCCTGCTTCGGCTCATCCGTGGGAGAATCCGCTTAGGCCTGACCAGGGTCGAGACATATTCGACCAACGATCGACGGGAGCCGACGATTGTAACGGGTCGTGAATAGCCATTACAGCGGAGCATTGTAGCACGCGACGCGTTCATGCCAGACCCTATAGGAGCCCTCATGACCCGTAATTTCCCCTGTTCCATACTCGCCGTCATCCTTGGCATCGCCGCGCTTGGCGCCTGCTCGACTGGCGAAGCGCCGGCTGGCAATGCAGCGACAACGAATGACGTGGCGCTTGATCCGGCTGCCAGCGAAACAGCCTCCGGCAATGCAGCCGACGGCAACGGCATCGCGGGCGTCCCACAGAGCTTCAATTTCATCGGTGGCGACGGGGCCTTGCTCGGCTCGGTCATGGTCAGCGAAGACGCCAGCGGGCTGGTGCTCAACGTCAAGGGTGTCGCCATGCCCACCGGAGTCCACGGCATTCACCTTCATGAGAAGGGGCTGTGCGAGGGTCCGAGGTTCGAGTCCGCCGGGAGCCACTGGAACCCGACCAGCAAGCAGCATGGGCGCGACAATCCAGCTGGCGCGCACGCCGGCGATCTTCCCAACCTGACGGTGGCGGCCGATGGCAGCGCGAACGTCAGCCTTCCCGTCGCCGGCGCGAGGATGTCCAGCGGAGCGACAATGATTGCCGATGCCGATGGCACCGCACTGGTGGTTCATGCCCAGCCCGACGATTACCGGACCGACCCCAGTGGCGCGAGTGGGGACCGCATTGCCTGCGCTGTGCTGTCAGCCCCTAAAACCTAGTTAGCGCTCTCCATCGCCGCCTTGGCCTCTGATTTTGGCTTGGCGGCGATCGGGGTTCGGTCCAGCAGCGGTTTGAGATACTGGCCGGTGAAGCTCTTCGGTTCAGTAACAACTTTCTCGGGCGTCCCCTCGGCCACGATCTCTCCGCCGTTGACCCCGCCGCCGGGACCGAGATCGAGTACCCAATCGGCGGTTTTGATCACGTCGAGATTATGCTCGATGACAACAACCGTATTGCCTTGCTCGACCAGTGCGTGGAGCACTTCGAGTAGTTTCCGGACGTCCTCGAAGTGGAGCCCGGTCGTCGGCTCGTCCAAGATGTAAAGCGTTTGCCCGGTCGCCCGGCGCGAAAGCTCCTTGGCCAGTTTGACGCGCTGCGCTTCGCCGCCACTCAGGGTCGTCGCCTGCTGCCCGACCTTGATGTAGCCGAGACCAACTTCCGCCAGCATTGCCATCTTGTCGCGAATGCCGGGGACCGCCTTGAAGAATTCGACCGCATCCTCGACCGTCATGTCGAGCACGTCGGCGATGCTTCGTCCCTTGAATTTCACCTCGAGCGTTTCGCGATTGTAACGGTGGCCGTGACAAACGTCGCAGGTGACGTAGACGTCGGGCAGAAAGTGCATCTCGATCTTCAGCAAACCGTCGCCCTTGCACGCCTCGCAGCGCCCACCCTTGACGTTGAACGAGAAACGGCCCGGCTTGTAACCGCGCGCCTGGCTTTCGGGCAGGCCAGCGAACCAATCGCGGATCTGGGTGAAGGCGCCGGTGTAGGTCGCCGGGTTAGAGCGAGGAGTCCGGCCGATCGGCGACTGATCGATGTCGATCACTTTGTCGAGATGTTCGAGCCCGGTAATCTTGTCATATTTACCGGAAAGGATGCGCGCGCCGTTCAGTGTCCGTGCGGCGGCGGCATAAAGCGTGTCGATCGTGAAGCTCGACTTGCCCGAGCCCGACACGCCGGTGATGCAGGTGAAGGTGCCAAGCGGAACGCTGGCGGTGAGATTGTTCAGATTGTTGGCGGTGGCGCCGTGGACGGTCAGCTTCCTGCCCGAGCCCTTGCGACGCTTGGCGGGAACCGGGATCGAGCGTCGGCCACTCAAGTAATCGGCAGTGAGGCTGTCCTCGCAGGCCATCAGATCGGCGAGCGTTCCGGCGCATACGACTTCGCCGCCGTGGACTCCGGCGCCGGGCCCCATGTCGATGACATGATCCGCGCTGCGGATGCTGTCCTCGTCATGTTCGACCACCAGCACCGTATTGCCCAGCGATTTCAGGCGCTGGAGCGTTTCGAGCAGGCGATCATTGTCCTTCTGATGAAGGCCAATCGACGGTTCGTCGAGGACGTAGAGCACGCCCGACAGGCCGCTGCCGATCTGGCTGGCGAGGCGGATGCGCTGGCTTTCACCGCCCGACAAGGTGCCGCTGGTGCGGTCGAGATTGAGATAATCGAGCCCGACATTGTGGAGGAAGCCGAGTCGAGCGTTGATTTCCTTGAGGATCGGCCGCGCGATCTCCCGCTGCTGGGGTCCAAGCTTATTGTCCAGCGCCGAGAACCAGCCGAGGGCGTCGGCCACCGAGCGGCGCGACGACAGCGAGATATCCTCGCCGGCAATCTTGACGCTCAACGGCTCGGGACGGAGCCGCGCGCCGTGGCACACTTCGCATGGGTGGCTCGCCTGGTAGCGCGACAGTTCCTCGCGCATCCAGGCACTTTCCGTCGACAGCATTCGGCGCTCAAGGTTGCCTAGCACGCCTTCGAACGGTTTCTTCACCTCGTAGGATTTGCGCCCGTCGACAAAACGCAGGCTCACCGGCTTGCCGCGGGTTCCGCGAAGCACGACCTTGTGAATTTCCTCGGACAACTCGCCCCATGGCGTCGTAAGCTCAAACTCGTAGGCGCGCGCCAGGCTGCCCAAAACCTGCATGTAGTAAGGCGATGGCGGCTGGCTTTTGGCCCACGGCACGACTGCCCCCTTAGCAATCGACAGAGCGTGATTGGGGACCACCAGATCCTCGTCGAACAGCATCTTTTCGCCAAGGCCGTCGCACGCCGGGCAGGCGCCCTGCGGTGCATTGAAGCTGAACAATCTCGGTTCGATCTCGGCGATGGTGAAGCCCGATACCGGGCAGGCGAACTTCTCCGAAAAAACAATCCGCCCGGGCGCGCCATAATCGAGCTTCATGCCCGATTGCCCCGACTGCCCCTCGGCCTCGGCTGGCGGGTCGGCGGGGTCCAGGAACGCGAGCCCATCGGCGAGCTTCAATGCCGTTTCGAAACTGTCGGCAAGGCGGCTCTGGATACCGTCCTTAATCGCAATCCGATCGACCACGACTTCAATGTCGTGCTTATATTTTTTGTCGAGCGCGGGCGCGTCTTCGATTTCGATCATCACGCCGTCGATGCGAACGCGGGTGAAGCCGGCTTTCTGCCACTCGGCTAATTCCTTGCGATACTCGCCCTTTCGGCCGCGGATGACCGGCGCGAGCAGATAATGGCGCGATCCCTCGGGCAGTTGCATGACGCGGTCGACCATCTGGCTGACCTGCTGCGCCTCGATCGGCAATCCGGTGGCCGGCGAGTAAGGCACCCCCACCCGGGCCCACAGCAATCGCATGTAGTCGTAGATCTCGGTCACCGTTGCGACCGTCGAACGCGGATTGCGGCTGGTGGTCTTCTGCTCAATCGAGATGGCCGGCGACAGCCCGTCGATATGCTCGACGTCGGGCTTCTGCATCATCTCGAGGAACTGGCGCGCGTAGGCCGACAGCGATTCGACGTAGCGCCGCTGACCCTCGGCATAAATGGTATCGAACGCCAAGCTCGACTTGCCCGATCCGGACAGGCCGGTAATGACCGTCAGGCTCTCGCGCGGGATCTCGACATCGACGCCCTTGAGGTTGTGTTCGCGTGCTCCGCGCACGCTAATGTGAGTCAGCATCGAGCGTTTGTTCCATATTTGTTCGGATTCGGCAAGGTCCGACCGGGGACTTCAGCGCCTCGCATTAGATGGGTTTCCGCCGCCGCCAATCAAGCGCTGAGCTGGAAGGACGCAACTCCTTCATAGGACGAGCCGTGACGGCCGAGGTGACTTTCGAACAGGATCATCGAGGTCACCCGGTCGGCGGCGCTGGCAAGGCCGGCGTTGCGCTCGATCCAGCCGGCGGGATCGATTGCCCCGGTGCGCCTCCGGGCGAGCGTGATGTGAGGCAGGAACGCGCGGCCCTCCGGTCTGAGCCCGGCCCCGACCAAGGCTCGATCAATCTTGGTATGAAGCGCCGCCAGGGGCTCAACCGGCGTGACCCGGGCAAACAAGGCGCCGCGGCGCCCGTGGTCGAACCAGCCGACCCCCGACAAAGCAAGGTTGAGCGCCGGCGCATGTATCGAACCGAGCGCGGCAGCGATATCCTCCGCTACCGGCCGGTCGACCTCGCCAATGTAGCGCAAGGTGAGGTGAAGCTGCTCGTCGTCCTGCCACGCCCAGCCCGGCGGCCCGTCCTCCATCGTCTCGAGGCAGGCACGGCGGATCGCGGGCGGGGGACGAAGGGCGACGAACAGACGGTGCATTTTTTCCTCCTATCCGGGTCCGCGACAGGGTGCGACCGGTTTTCCTTGAAATAGGAGAGCAAAAACACGATATTGCACTCGTTGGGGATGTGTCGTTGAGGCCCCCCGGAAGAGGAGATGTAATGCAGAACCAGTTCGACCCGCGCGTAACCGGCGTGGACCCGGCGATTTCCGTCGGTGTGCCTCGTGCCGCGCGCGATGCCGGCCTTCGGTCCTACATGTTGTCAGTTTACAATTATATGGCGTCGGGGGTGCTGTTGACCGGCATCGTCGCGCTGCTGTTCGCCAGCTCGGGCCTTGCCGAGCAGGTTTTGGCCACACCGCTGCGCTGGGTCATTATGCTTGCTCCGCTGGCGTTCGTGATGGTCATGAGCTTCGGAATCAACAAGATCTCGACCGGCACGCTGCAAGTCCTGTTCTGGTCGTTCGCAACCGCGATGGGCCTGTCGATGTCGTCGATCTTCCTGGTCTACACCGGGACGTCGATCGCACAGACCTTCTTCGCGGTCTCGGCGGCTTTCCTCGGCCTAAGCCTGTACGGCTACACTACCAAGAAGGATCTGTCGGGCTTCGGCACGTTCCTAATCATGGGCGTGGTCGGGCTGCTGGTGGCGATGGTGATCAACATCTTCCTTCAGTCGCCGGCGATGCAGATGGCAATCAGTGCAATCGGCGTGCTGCTATTCGCAGGCCTCACCGCCTATGACACGCAGAAGATCAAGTCGATGTATGCGCACGTTGCCGGCACGGACATGATGGGCAAGACGGTCATCATGGGCGCGCTCAATCTGTACCTCGACTTCATCAACATGTTCACGTTCCTGCTCAGCTTCATGGGCAATCGCGAATAGCCGTTGCGATCTCGAACAAGATGGCCCGGCGGAGCAATCCGCCGGGCCTTTTTTTTCTATCCTACGAGGTCGGTTGGAAGCCGCGCATGCTGACTTGTATGTCGAGTCCGTTTGCTCGCCAGTCTAACTCTAGCGCGCCGCCATGAGCGCTAACCATCCGTCGAATGAGGGTCAGGCCGCTGCTCCCGTCGCGCTGATGGCCGTCGACCGGACGATCGGAATTTTCATTCCACCTGAGCTTGAGCAGGCCGTCCTCGATCGACCCGTTGATCGCAATGCTGCCGCCATGACCCAACGCGCCATATTTATTGGAATTGGTGCTGAACTCACCCAGTACCAGGGCGATTGTTCGCACCTGCTGCTCGTCGAGCAGAACATCGGGGAGCGGCGCGATGTCGAGGATCGCGTCGTCGCCGCAGAAAGGTTCGGTCAGGCGCCCTACAAGTTCGTCCAGCGTTACCAGGCCGATCTTGTCGCCTTCTAGCAGCAGGGACTGAGCTATCCCGAGGCGTTGCAGCCGCTCGACGATCTCGACCGCAAATTCCTTGCGCTCGGGCCTTCCGCGGGCTGTCGACATGACGATGGCGCTCGTGAGCGCATAGGCATTCTGCAGCCGATGGCGCATCTCCGCAGCGGTTGATTCGCGAAGCTCGCGGGCTGTCATGTCGCGCGAAATGTCGCGCGAGATAGAGATCAGGCCCTTGAGCGTCCCGGTTTCATCCTGGAGCGGCGCGACCGACACGTCCCACCAGCGCGGCTCGCCCTTGGCGGTCGGGCAAAACGCCTCAAATCGACTATTCTGGCCGACATGGGCTTTCGCGATTGCGTCTTTGATAAGCGGCCGGGCCTCTTCCGGCCAGAGATCCCACCAATCCTTGCCCGCAACGAGTGCAAGATCGTCGATTCCCATGGCGCAGCGGCCGTTGCGGTTCATGAAGTCGAGAGAGCCTTCAGGCCCAATTACTTTGATGCAATCGGCGCTCTGGTCGAGGATCGCCGCCAGCATGTCGTTCGACGCACTTTGGAAGCTCTTGGCAAGGGATGGAAAATCAAGCGCGTTCATAGACTTGCCGGTTAAAGCGCAGGGAGAATTGGCATTCGGCATAGCAGCTTCCCCTGACCGGGCAATTAACCGAGGCTCGCTTTCAGCGCGGCGATCGTTCGTCTCCAAGCAAGGTCCGACGCCGCCTTATTGTAGCGCTTGGCGGAGGTATCGTTGTTGAATGCGTGATTGACGCCCGCGTAGTTGAAATATTTGACTGGCTTGTCGGCGGCGCGGAGCGCGGCAACCCATGGTAAGGCGGACTTGTTCACCCGCTCGTCGAGCCCGGCGAGGTGGATCACCAGGGGCGATGACACGCGGGCCCCTTCCGAGGGATCGGGGGCGACGCCGTAATAGGAAACGCCGGCTGCGAGATTTTCGCCGGCGGCCACCGCCAGGCGATTGACGAAGGCACCGCCCCAGCAAAAGCCGACCGCGCCGACCTTGCCATTTCCACCCTCTCGGCGGGCAAGCTCGTCGAGCATCGCGACGGCGTGGCTGGTCGAGGCGGACAGGTCGAGCTTGCCGATCATGTCTCGCGCCTTGTCCTCGTCAGCCGGTGTGCCGCCGAGCGGGGACAGGAAATCGACGGCGACGGCATGGAATCCCGACAAGGCGAGCCGCCGGGCAACGTCCCGCCCATGGTCATTGAGCCCGCGATTTTCGTGGATCACGACCACCGAACCTTCGCGCGCCCTGTTGGCGGGTTCTGCGACATAGGCTGAATAGCGCGGCAGGCCGGCCGTGCCGAGCAAGCTGATGGTCGAAGTCCGCAGCCGCCGGTCGTTGGCGGGGACGATGGCTGCCGCCGCAGGATCGGCGGCGATCGTCGCAATCAGTGCCGAAGCGGCGGCAGCGCTCCCCGCGATCGCGGTCATGCGCCCCATGAACAGACGGCGGTCCATGCCTTCATGCGTAAATTGATCGTAAAGCGCGATCGCCTGCTGCCGTTTGTCCTGCTCCATTCTAGCTCCTCAGCTTGCGGGCTGCATTTCCGCAATCAATTGTCCGTCGATCTTCTTGCCCCGCTGGTAAGCGTCCCGCGTCGCCAGTCGCTCACCATATGCAAGGAACGACGGAAGCGAGGGGAGGGTTGCGAATTGCGTGCCCCACATCACCTGGCTTCCGACATAGACGTCGGCGGCGGTGAAACGGTCGCCGCACACAAAGGCATTGCCCGCCAGATGATCGGCCAGGGTCGTCACCGCGAGACCGTAATTGCCATAACCAAACATGCGGCTCTTCTCGGGGCTCGGCTCAAACCCGCCGGCCTTGTTGGTCACCGCCTGCTCGATGGGCCCTGCGGCAAAGAACAGCCAGCGGTAATATGCCGCTTTCTCTTCCCCCCGCGGGGCGAGCGCCGCCTCAGGGAACGCCTCGGCCAGATAGGCGATGATCGCCGCACATTCGGTCACCGTCTTGCCCTGATGAACGATCGCCGGGACCTTCATCATCGGGTTGATCGTGCGATAGGCGTCGGCTTTCATGGTCGAGGCATAATCGAGCACTTCGGTGTCGTACGGCTCGCCAACCTCCTCAAGCATCCACCGGACGATCTGCCCGCGACATCGGATTGGTGTAGAATGTGATGGCGGCCATGATCAGCCGCGCTCGCCGGGTCCGGAGGGAGCCGGCGCTGCAGGAGCGGGAGTTGCTTGGGGAGGCGCGGTCACCACTCCGCCACGTTCGGCGGCACTGCGATCTCGCGCGGCACGGAATTCGCTATCCTCGCTCCAGTTCGGCCAACCGCTGCTGTTGGCAAGCCGAAGTCCAACCGCGTGGAGCAGCTCGGCGTCGGCCACCATCCCGGTCAAATCCCAATCGGCCGACCATTCGTCGTCGGGTTGATGATAGAGACGCGCGGTGTAGTCGGCCTGAAAGGCCTCCGCCCGCGCCACGCCGCCGTTCACCAGGTCCTGCCCCGGCGAGAGGCTCAAGGCCGGGATACCCGCCTTTGCGAAGGTGAAATGGTCCGAGCGGAAGAAGCCACCAGTCTCGGGTCGGGGATCGGGGGTGTAACGCCGTCCGCGCTTGGTCGCTTCCTCGACCAGGATATCGAGCAGCCCGAACTTCTGGTTGCCGCGAATGGAATAGTCGCGCGCCGGGCCAAGCACGCCCATGACGTCGGTGTTGAGCACGCCCGCCGTCTTGCCCGCCGGGTAGATCGGGTTTGCGGCATAATATTCGGAGCCGAGCAGGCCCTTCTCCTCCGCGGTGACCGCCAGGAACACGATCGACCGCTGCGGCCGCGGGCCCGTCGAAAAGGCGCGCGCCTGCTCAATCATGTGGGCAATGCCGGTGCCATTATCGATCGCGCCATTGTAGATCCGGTCGCCATTAGCATCGGGCAGGCCGATCCCGAGATGGTCCCAGTGGCCGGTATAGATCACCGTCTCGTCGGGCCGCGCGGTGCCGGGCAACAGCCCGACAACATTCTGGGAGGTGATGACCTCGGTCCGCGCCGCGCCCTTGACGTCGATCCGCGCCTTGAGCCGTACGGGCTTGAAATCCTTGCGCCGCGCCGCCGCCTTCATCGCGTCGATGTTGAGCCCACTGTCGGCGAACAATCGGGCCGCCAGGTCTCGCTGGATCCAGCCTTCCATCGGCGGATGCGACGCCTTGGGATTGGAACGGACGATGTCGAACATCGTATTGGTGTTGCTGTTCTTGACGGTCGCCCAGCCATAGGCCGCCGGTGCCGTCTCGTGGATCACCAGCACTCCGGCCGCGCCCTGCCGTGCGCCTTCCTCATATTTGTAGGTCCAGCGGCCGTAGTAGGTCATCGCCTTCCCGCCGAACTGGCCTTCTCCACCCTCGAAGTCGGGGTCGTTGACGAGCATCACCAGCACCTTGCCCTTGAGGTTCTGGCCTTTGAAATCGTCCCACCCGCGTTCGGCGGCCTTCACGCCATAGCCGACGAACACCAGTTCGGCCTTCGACAGGTCGATGCCCTTGTCGCCATTGGTCGGCGAGCGCACCGCAATCTCCTCGCCCTGGGTCAGAGCGACGGACTTCCCGCCAAGCGTCACGGCAACCCTTGGCGCGGCGACGAATTCGGACTTGAGCAGCGGCACCGGCTGAGTCCAGCTGCGCTTGCCATTGACCATTACCCCGCCCGGCTGGAGCCCGGCTTTGGCGAACTGGTCAACCAGATAGGCGACTGTCTTGGTTTCGCCCGCCGTACTCGGAGCCCGACCCTCGTAAGCGTCGGACCCCAGAATGCGGATATGCTCGGATAACCGCGCGGTATCGAATTGCGCGGTTTGCGCGGAAGCAGCGCTGCCAACCGCAATCGCAAGGGTTGAGACCAAGGCAAACATGGTGGAACGCTTCATCGGAATCTCCTGTCGATCAGGATCATCCTAACGCCCTGACACGGGAGGGCAACGCCGCTGGAGCGGGCCCGGGCCCGAGGAATGCTTACTCCGCGGGCTTTGCCTTGCTCTTGCTCCTGACCGGAGGCTTCGGCCTGACCTTGGCGGCCTTGGGCGGAGCCGGGGTAATCTCGAACGACGGATTATTGTCCTTGATCCGAACCTTGACCTCGCCACCGTCAACCAACTTGCCGAACAGCAATTCCTCGGCCAGCGGCTGCTTGATCTTCTCCTGCATCAGGCGGCCCATCGGGCGCGCGCCGTTCATTTTATCATAGCCCTTGGTGGTCAACCATTCGCGCGCTTCGTCGTCGAGCTGGATATGGACGCCGCGATCGGCAAGCTGCATTTCCATCTGAAGGATGAACTTGTCGACCACCCGCGAGACCACCGCCGGCGGCAAATAGCCGAACGGCACGACAGCATCGAGCCGGTTGCGGAATTCGGGGGTGAACATCTTCTTGATCGCGTCTTCCTGGACGTCCTCGCGATTGAGCGCCCCGAACCCAATCCCCTCACGCGCCATATCTGCCGCGCCGGCATTGGTCGTCATGATCAGTATGGTGTTCCGGAAATCGACGGTCTTGCCGTGATGATCGGTCAGCTTGCCGTTATCCATCACCTGCAACAAGATGTTGAACAGATCGGGATGGGCCTTCTCGATCTCGTCGAGCAGCAGCACGCTGTGTGGCTGCTGGTCGACTGCATCGGTAAGCAGGCCGCCCTGATCGTAGCCGACATAGCCCGGCGGCGCGCCGATCAGGCGACTGACCGAATGGCGCTCCATATATTCGGACATGTCGAACCGTTGCAGCGGAATGCCCATGACCGACGCCAGCTGGCGCGCGACTTCGGTCTTGCCGACCCCGGTCGGGCCCGAGAATAGATAATTGCCAATCGGCTTGTCGGGATCGCGAAGTCCGGCGCGGCTCAGCTTGATCGCCGAGGCGAGCCGCTCGATCGCTAGGTCCTGCCCGAACACGACGCGCTTCAAATCCGTCTCGAGCGTCTCGAGCACCCGCTTGTCGTCGCTCGACACCGACTTCGGCGGAATCCGCGCCATCGTCGCCACCACCGCCTCGATCTCGCGCGTCGTAATCGTTTTCTTGCGCCGGCTAGGCGGCACCAGCATCTGCATCGCGCCAACCTCGTCGATCACGTCGATCGCCTTGTCGGGCAGCTTGCGGTCGTGGATGTAACGCGCCGACAGTTCGACCGCCGATTTGATGGCGTCGGGCGTGTAGCGCACCTTGTGGTGCTGTTCGAACGATGAGCGAAGACCGGCGATGATCTTGATCGTATCCTCGATCGTCGGCTCGTTGACGTCGATCTTCTGGAACCGGCGCAGGAGCGCGCGATCCTTCTCGAAGTGATTGCGGAATTCCTTGTAGGTGGTTGACCCGATGCAGCGGATCGCCCCCGACGAAAGCGCCGGCTTGAGCAAGTTTGAAGCGTCCATCGCCCCGCCGCTGGTCGCACCGGCCCCAATCACGGTGTGGATTTCGTCGATGAACAGGATCGCGTCGGGCATCTTTTCGAGCTCCGTCACGACCGACTTCAGCCGCTCCTCGAAATCGCCGCGGTAACGGGTGCCGGCGAGCAATGCGCCCATGTCGAGCGAATAAATCACCGCAGGCTTCAGCACCTCGGGCACGTCGCCCTCGATGATCTTGCGCGCCAGGCCTTCGGCAATGGCGGTCTTTCCGACGCCCGGGTCGCCGACGTAGAGCGGGTTGTTCTTCGATCGGCGGCACAGGATCTGCACCGTCCGGTCGACTTCCGGCATGCGTCCGATCAGCGGATCGACCTTGCCCGCCTTGGCCTTGTCGTTAAGGTTGACGGTGAACTGCTGGAGCGCGCTTTCCTTCTTGTCGCTGCTCTTGGCCTCCGTCTTCTCCTCGGTGCCATTGACTTCACGCGGCTCGGGCGCAGTTTCGCCCTTGCCGACGCCGTGGCTGATGAAGGTAACCGCATCCAACCGGCTCATGTCCTGCTGCTGCAGGAAATAGACCGCGTAGCTCTCGCGCTCACTGAACAGGGCGACCAGCACGTTGGCGCCCGTCACATCGTCGCGGCCCGACGACTGGACGTGGAGAATCGCGCGCTGGACGACACGCTGGAAGCCGCTGGTTGGGGTCGGGTCCGTCGCGCTGTCGGCGACCAGGGCGCCGAGCTCATTATCGAGATAATGTTTGACGGTGGCCTTCAATTCGTCGCGGTTGACCCCGCATGAGGTCATCACCTTCGACGCATGTTCGTCGTCGATCAACGCCATCAGCAGATGCTCGAGCGTGGCATATTCATGCCGCCGCTTGCTCGCCTCCCCAAGCGCATTGTGCAGTGATTCTTCGAGTTCGCGGGCAAAACTTGGCATCGGTTACTCCTCGAACCTTATGTCGGCGGTAAGGTGACGGCGATCAAGGGCCGGACGGCGCGGAAACGCAACCAATTGGCGCGAATGCAGTCACGCCCCCCCAAACTTCAGGAGCGCTTGAACAGCTCATCCGCCGCGCTCCGGTGAGCCTCGGTGAATGCGAGATGCTGCTCGACGCGCTCGATCTCCGCCTTGAGCAGTTCGATCCGTTCGTGGAGCTCCGATACCGACAGCGGCCCCAGATCCTGCTTGCAGACCAAGGTCAGCGGATCGGTTGGCCGGCTGGAAAAGAAGTCGTCCTCGTCCATGGCAACAGCGTTGACCGATCGCGGCACGGTGTCAATAAGGCGCGCCGTGACCATCCCCAAGTTCATGCAGGCAATCGAGATTTCCGCTCCGGGCGGGCCCGAGGTGCTTCGTCTCACCCAACGCCCCGTGCCCTGGCCGGGCCCCGACCAGGTGCTGGTCCGGGTGGCTGCGGCCGGGGTCAATCGCCCCGACATCCTCCAGCGGCTCGGCGCCTATCCGCCGCCGCCGGGCGCGTCCGACATTCCCGGGCTCGAAATCGCCGGCACGGTCGTCGCGGCGGGCGAGGGGGCAAGCCACCTGATCGGAACGCGGGTCTGCGCGCTCGTCGCCGGCGGCGGCTATGCCGAATATTGCGTCGCCCCGGCCGGTACATGCCTGCCGGTGCCCGAGGTGCTTCGCCTGACTGAAGCCGCGGCAATGCCCGAAACCCTGTTCACGGTGTGGATCAACCTGTTCGAGCGAGGGTTTGCCGCCGATGGCGACAAAGTGCTGGTTCACGGCGGAACCAGCGGGATCGGCACGATGGCGATCAAGCTAGGCACTCTGTTCGGTCTCAAGGTCATCGTGACCTGCGGAAGCCCGGCCAAATGTGCGGCGGCACTGGCGCTCGGCGCCTCCCAGGCGATCGATTACAATGCGCAGGATTTTGTCGCGGAAGTGCGCGACTTTACCAACGGGCTGGGGGTCGATGTCGTGCTCGACATGATCGGCGGCGATTACGTGCCGCGCAACCTTCAATGCCTCGCCGACGATGGCCGCCACGTTTCGATCGCGTTCCAGCGCGGAGCCGTGGCTGAGGTTCCGATCGTCGAATTGATGCGCCGCCGCCTGACCCTGACCGGCTCGACGCTTCGCCCCCGCGACGTCCAATTCAAGACGATGGTCGCCGACGAACTCGCCAAGACGGTCTGGCCCTACGTCGAGGGAAACCGGCTGAAACCGGCCATGGACAGGCTTTTCCCACTGGCTGAGGCAGCTGATGCCCATGCCCGGATGGAATCCGGGGAGCACGTCGGCAAGATCGTTCTGACGCTCGAATAGCCCGGTATGCGCGCCGGTCCGGACTCTCTGCTTGCCCTTCGCTCCGCGCGGGCGTAAATCGCCGTCAATTGTGGCCGCTCCGGGAAGGGGCGGCCCTTCTTGTTTCAGGAGACTTTCGTTGGCCCAGCCACTCATGCCCCATGCCACTGCCGCCTGGCTGGTCGACAATACCGCATTGGCCTTCACTCAGATCGCCGAGTTCTGCGGCCTTCATATCCTCGAGATCCAAGCCATTGCCGACGATACTGCGGCGACCAAACTGACCGGCCGCGACCCGATCCGCGCCGGCGAGTTGACCCACGAGGAAATCGAGAAGGGTGCCGCCGATCCCGATTACGTCCTCCAGATGCACAAGGCGCCGGATCCGATTACGCGCACCAAGGGACCGCGCTACACGCCGGTGTCGAAGCGCCAGGACAAGCCCGACGGGATTGCGTGGATCATCCGCAATCATCCCGAGGTGACTGACGGCCAGATCGGGAAATTGATCGGCACCACCCGCACCACGATCGGCGCAATCCGCGATCGCTCGCACTGGAACATGGCCAATATCCAGCCAAAGGATCCCGTCACGCTCGGCCTGACCTCGCAGCGCGAGCTCGATGCGGCCGTGATAAAGGCCCAGAAGGCGGCCGGCACCCCGGCCCCGACCGATACCCGCTTCGACAGCGACCGTGCGGCGCTCATTCAGGAACTTCGCAACGAGCGCGATCAGCATGCACGCGACGCCGAGGCCGCTTTGGTCGCGGCGGAGGCCGGCGAGATCGACACCTCGGACGAGATAGTCCCGGGCATCAAGGACCCGTTCAAGCGTTGATCACGGGCACGCTTGCCAATCACGCCGCCGCGGGACAAGCTTGAACCATGGACGCCGATCCAATCGACCAGCTCAGCTTCGAGGCGGCACTTGCTGAGCTCGAACAAATCGTCCGCTCGCTCGAGCTTGGCACGGCGCCGCTCGACGCGTCGATCGAGCTGTATCAGCGCGGTGACCGCCTCAAGCGGCATTGCGAGGCCCGGCTGAGGGCCGCGCAGGAACGGATCGAACAGATTTCGCTCGGCCCCGACGGCCAGCAGGCGGGAACGGTCAAGTTCGATGTCGACTAGAATGGTTGAGCGCACGTCCGTCGACCTCGAACGGGAAGCACGGCGGATCGCAGGTGCCGTCGATTCAATCTTCATCCAGCTGCTCGAACCGCCGGGTGACCCGCGCGATCGACTGTTCGCCGCGATGCGCCATGCCGCAATCGGCGGTGGGAAAAAGCTTCGCCCGCTGCTCGCCGTCGCCGCTTCCCGCTTGTTCGGGATCGATGAAGGCCGTGCAGTGCGGGTCGGCACCGCAATCGAGGCGATCCATGTCTACTCGCTGATCCACGACGATCTTCCGGCGATGGACAATGACGATATGCGTCGCGGCAAGCCCACCGTGCATAAGGCGTTCGACGATGCCACCGCGATCCTTGCCGGGGACAGCCTTCACGCGCTTGCATTCGAGATATTGACGGACCCCGCAACGCATGACGATCCGCTTGTCCGGTCGACCTTGTGCGGTGAGCTGGCTCGCGCTTCGGGACCGAACGGCATGGCCGGCGGGCAGGTGATGGATCTCGCCGCCGAGGGCCATTCACTCGATCTTCCAGCGATCACACGGCTTCAGCAATTGAAGACCGGCGCGCTGATCGAGTTTTCGGTCGAATCCGCCTGCATCCTCGGGCGGCTGCTACCCGAAGCACGCACCCCGTATCGCGGCTATGCCCGCAACGTCGGTCTCGCGTTCCAAATCGCCGACGACCTGATCGATCATTCCGGCGACGAGCAAGCTGCCGGCAAGCGGGTCGGCAAGGACGCCGGTGCGGGCAAGGCGACCTTCGTGTCGCTGCTCGGCGAGGAGCGCGCCTTGCAGCAGGCGCAGATGCTGGTCGACCAGGCGATCGAGCATCTGGCAGGCCATGGCGAAGAAGCGGATCTGCTTCGTGCAATCGCCCGCTACGTCACAGAGCGCGATCGATGAGCCGCACCCCGGTTCAGGGTACGCGCATCGGTGTTTATCCGGGCACGTTCGATCCGCTGACGCTCGGGCACCTCGATATCATCCGGCGCGGCGCGCATCTGGTCGACCGGCTGGTGGTCGGGGTAACGACCAATCCGTCGAAGGAGCCGATGTTCACCGTCGGGGAGCGGCTTGCGATGGTGGGTCGGGAACTGGCTGACATTCCGGGCGAGATCACGGTGGTCGAATTCGACTCTCTGCTGATGGATTTCGCCACCCGTGAGGGGGCATCGCTGATCCTTCGCGGGCTCCGCGCCGTGGCCGATTTCGAATATGAATATCAGATGGCGGGGATGAACCAGCAGCTGAACGACGAGATCGAGACGGTCTTCCTGATGGCCGATGTCTCCCTCCAGCCAATCGCGTCGCGGCTGGTCAAGGAGATTGCGCGCTACGGCGGCAAGATCGACAAGTTCGTTCCACCCGCCGTGGCGCTCGACGTTGCCGCCAAGCTTGGACAATGATCGTCAGACGGGGTTCAGCCGACGCGCACTAGTGCTTCGAGCGACTTTGAGTGGGAAGATAATCGATGCGTAAGACCTTGTTCGTACTGCCGTTGCTGGCGCTATCCTTGATCGCCGCAAAGCCGGCGCCGCCGGCCGCGCCAATGGTGACCCACACCGCGCCAGCGGCAGTAGCTGCCGATCCGGCCAATCGGCTCAACATCGAATTGTCGAGCGGCGGAACGGTGGTCGTCCAGCTTCGCCCCGACATCGCCCCCAACCATGTCTATCGAATCCAGACCCTGGCGACGCAGGGTTTCTATAATGGCCTTACCTTCCATCGCGTGATCCCCGGCTTCATGGCGCAGGGTGGCGATCCGAAAGGCGTTGGTTCCGGCGGGTCGACCCTGCCCAATCTGACCGCCGAATTCAGCGGCCTGCCTCACATGCGCGGGGTGATGGCGATGGCCCGAGCACCCGACGATCTCAATGGCGGCAACAGCCAATTCTTCATCATGCTCTCGGCCGGAATTGCACTCGACAAGAAGTATACGATCTTCGGCCGGGTCATCTCGGGAATGCAGTTCGTGGATACGATCGCGCCCGGCGAGCCCCCCGAAGCGCCGACCAAAATGGTCCGGGTGTGGATCGACGGGCCGCTGCCCGCAGCCCCGGTTGCCGCGGCGCCGGTGCCGGAGACCAAGCCCGCCGGCGGCTGATGGACGTCGCCGACTTCGATTTCGAACTCCCCCAGGACCGGATCGCACTAAGACCGGCGCGGCCGCGGGATTCGGCGCGGCTACTGACCGTGGATGGCGCGGAAATCGCCGATCGGACGATGCTCGACCTGCCCGGCATGCTGCGCCCTGACGACGTCCTTGTGTTCAACGACACCAGGGTTATCCCGGCCCAGCTCGAAGGACGGCGCGGGAATGCGAGCATTGGCGCCACTTTGCACAAGCGCGAGGGTCTGCGCCGCTGGTGGGCATTCGTCCGCAACGCCAAGCGGGTCCGGACCGGCGACCTGATCGACTTCGGCAACAATGTCCACGCGACCGCCGTCGAACGCGATGAGGCGGGCGCGATCGTGCTCGAGTTTCAGGGTAACGAGCCGGTCGAGCTGTTGCTCGAGCGCGCAGGCCGCATGCCGCTGCCACCCTATATCGCCTCGAAGCGCGGCACCGACGAAGCCGACGCGGCCGATTACCAGACGATGTTTGCCCGTGAAGCCGGCGCGGTCGCGGCCCCGACTGCGGCGCTCCATTTCACCGATCGGCTGGTGGCAGCGCTCGACGAACGGGGGGTCGCCCGCGAAACGCTGACCTTGCACGTCGGGGCGGGGACATTCCTGCCAGTCAAGGTCGAGGATACCGTCGATCATCGGATGCATTCGGAGTGGGGCCGGATCGAAGAGGACACTGCCGCCCGGATCAATGCCGCTCGGGCGCGTGGCGGGCGGTTGATTGCCGTCGGCACCACCTCGCTGCGGCTGCTGGAAAGCGCGGCGAGTGACGATGGGATGATCCATGCCTTCGACGGCGACACGGCCATCTTCATCACCCCGGGCTACCGGTTCAAGGCGATCGACGGGCTGCTCACCAATTTCCATCTGCCGCGATCGACCCTGTTCATGCTGGTCTCGACGTTGATGGGCCTTAAGCTTATGAAAGAGGCTTACGCCCATGCCATCGAGAAAGGCTATCGTTTCTACTCTTACGGCGATGGATCGCTATTGCTGCCCAAAAAGTAATTCAGCAGGGCGCAATGCCGACCCCTGTGCTGTGCGGAGTTCGCAAAGAACAGCGGACAGAAAGTTGCTCAGCGAGCGTGGCGGTCGTCAAAAACCAACGCCGCTATCGGGACCTCCATCGCCAAAATCAAACGACAGGTTTTCATTGTATCGCGGGTGACGCTTGTCGAGTTTGCGCAAGAAATCCTTATAGTCATCACTCAAAGCCATGATCGTGGTCACGGAGGCCAAATGTTCGCGCAGCCTTGGGTGTCCCAACTCCGGCGTTAGGCGTTGATGCAATGCGCCTTTGCGCCGACCCGACGGCAGTTTAGGCTCGGTTTGCTTTATCTCATTAAGGACGCCCGGTGCCAAGCGGCGGTAGATAATGTCATTTGTTAAATGGCCGAAGTATTTTGGCCGCTTCACACTGCCCTTCGGAAAGTCCAATTTCCGCAGCCGAAAAAGCTCCTCATAGAATTCGGTGTTAAAGGTATAGACCCAAGGTTGGAGGTCCTTGGCGATGTATGCCTCAAGTATCTTCGCGAGAGCGTTAGCTGCGCGATGGTGCTGATATCCGGTAGCCTCGTCGATTAGACCGATGATCCCGACCCGCGTGAGTCCTCGACTCAAAACGCGACAAGCGTCAGCAATATGCTGCTGGTTCTTCCGAAGCGCGCCGGCACGCTCGGCGTCAGCAAAAATATCACAAACGTCCGGCAGAAGCTCAGCCCGGTAGCCGATCATCTGCGTATCACCGTAAGTGAAAAGGATCGGCTTGGAATTTACGTCCAAGTCATCGGGTATGAACGCCTTTAGGTTCTCTGCAGTAATGAATACCGGAGTTTGGAATTCGCTGTCGAAGCGCCTTCCGCCCTTAACCTTTCCCGTCCGGCCAATTGCTTTCACGAAGCCAGCGCGAGCTAGAACTCGGGTCTCATCATCCAGAACGTAGCATTGTAGTTCGACTCCTCCGATGTTCACCACGCCTTCACGACCGATTGCCTCGCGCAGGGTGCCCCATTTTGTGGCGGCAGCCTTTCGAGCAATTTCGGAGCGGCGCTGCGGCGTCATGCTGTCAGCACGGGCCTTGCCAGCGGCAACTTTGGCGGGGTCCTTTTGAGCCATTAGAGTTCCTTGCTTGCGATACAATTGTGCAAGCATACTGCTAGCAGGGAGAAAGTGCAAGCACGGATTTAGTGCTCGCATCAGCTCGGTCAAATCTGTTGGTCCCGTGAGCCGTCGCGCAGCAGCGACCGTACGAACCAAAAGCGAAATTTGTGGCGATCTGGCGCTTGGTTTGGCACCTTTGGCCACACGAATTTTGGACCATCTTATAAGGGAACACACAAAGTTCCTCCCGAATAGGGCCACGTAAAATTGGGATGTTAGGATGCTCACGATCACTGATCGGGGGTCGCTTTCGCGCGCCCTCAGTTTGCCAATCGACCTACGGCTGAAGCAGTTGCTTATTGAACGACGCGATCAACTCGGGGGTGATATCAAAGACGTCGCTCGCTTCATTATTGTCCAGCCGGGGGACGGCTTGAAAGCGCTGCAGGAGGAACTCGGTTTCGACATCTTTCATGATGCCGACGGTGTTTCGTTTCCTCATGCCGGGTTCAGCGGCCGGTGGGATTTTTTGGCCTTTCACGGACACACATTCGAGATGGCGATCGAAGGGACTGATTCCTTCACTCATGTCCTACTGATTCAAAATTCACCGATGCAGAACCGACTGCTTCGCGCGCTTTGTCTCACTTTTGCCGAGTGATTGGCACGCACACATCAAAGGAAAATCCCATGTCACATCACTGGAAACTGTTGGCTGCAACACATCTCGCGGCCGGCCTCACTGGTTTCGTTATGGCTCCACGCGAGCCTTTAGAATCGAACGTCAAAAGCGCCGGTTTCTTCACGACCGATACGCGCCGGATCCTGGCGGCCACTGTTGAGGGCATTAGGAGTCAGCGACAGCTCCGAGTGTTCACGTTCAAAGGATCGGTCGCGGTCAGCGTTGAACGCACAAAGCTGTGGGTGCTCACCGGTCGGCAGGATTTGATCGTCCCCGCGCAAGTTGGCTACTACGTCGATCTATCACAACTTAGCATCGATGATGTTGTCTACGATGAGCAGGGTCGGGTGATGACGGTGACATTGCCACCGCTGGTTTTAGGTGATGTTGCGCTCCAGCCCGAGGCCGCCATGTTCCGCCACGGCGGCCTACTGACATTCGATCAGGACCAGGTTGACGAAATGGCCCGCGGAGGGTGGCTGGAGGCCCGGCGCGCGTTCACCAAGTCCGCCCAGGGCTCAACGCTGCTGGCCGCGGCGAGGGCGGAGGCGGAGCGGGGTATCGCCAGTGCGTTTGCGGTGCCCCTGCGTGCCCTGGGGCGGCCCGACGTCCAGGTCCGCGCCCGCTTCGCGCCGTAGTAGCCGGGGCGCAATTCTGAAAACCTGCGAAACTGCTCGGCCCTTGATTCCTGGCAACCGATTTAGTAGATGTGCCAGCAGCCAAGGGCCAATTACTCCCTGCTTTTATTGAATGTTTCTTGGGCTTCGGCCTCCGTTTTTCATCCGCAAATGCGAACCCTTGGTGATCACACCAACCCGATCGCATTGACTGGAATGAAGAATGAAAATCCCAAAAATACGCGTACCTCAGCAAGGGACAACTACGCCCAACGCGTTCTTGCCTTACTCCCTGCTCGGTTCAGCCGAGGAGCTCGAAAAGTGGCTTGCTGATCGACACCTCATCTTAGGACTTCTCCTTCTGCTAGGGGAGGCCGCCGTTTGGTATGCCAAGTACAACACGGGCAAGACACTGTTGATGCTTTGGATGCTCATTAATGCCGTAGCGGCAAAGCGCATCAATGGATCCGACGTAATTTACGTGAACGCGGATGATAGCGCTCACGGACTCGTTGAAAAGCTGCGCTTGCTGGAAGAGTACGGAATTCACATGGTCGCACCGGGCCACAACGGATTCACTATGAATGATCTCGTCTCAACAATGAGCAAAATGATCGAAACAGATACCGCGCGGGGCCGGCTTATCATCGTCGATACCTTGAAGCGTGCCGTGGATGTGATGGACAAAAAGAGGCTGCGAGCTTTTACCGAAATCGTGCGTGCGTTCACCATGAAAGGCGGCACTTTTCTTGCCTTGGCTCACACTAACAAGAACACCGGGCCGGATGGCAAACCAGTTCCCGAAGGGGCGGGCGACATACTTAATGACTTTGACACGGGCTACCTCCTTGACGGTGTTGGGGAGGCGAAAGAGGGCGGGGAAAGGCTTGTCGAGTTCCGCTGCGTTAAAAGCAGAGGGCAAGTCGCTCAGCGCGTTTGCTATGCTTACAACCCCGATCCCTCACTCAGTTACGTTGATCGATTGTCGTCGGTCCAGGAAATAGATCCGGAGTATCCTACGTACGCGTGCGCGTTAGACCGAGCATCGGGCGATAAGGATGTCATTGATGCCATCGAAATGAGCATCAAGTTTGGTTCAGGAATGAAGATGGATACGGTGCACGAGGTTGCTGACGAGACTGGAGAAAGTCAGCGAATGGTGATGTCAGTGTTGGATCGGCTTACGGGTGACGATCCCGTAATTCACCGTTGGAATTTCAAGCGCGGTGAGCATGGGCGAATGAACTACTATTTGCTTCCACGACCGGCCATTGACCGGCCGCGAACTGGCTAACTAGCGGGCAGCGGCAGGATTTCAGAATCGCAGTGTTTCGGCGTTTTCGGGCGTCGGTCCTGCCGCTGCGCCACTGCACAAACTTATTGAAGCGTAACGGGTTCGCCCACCGCGTGTGCCAATATTGAGCCCTGGGCCAAGCGGCCAACAATCAACCAACTGAAACCAACCCGACGGTGCAACCGCGATCGCGGCCGGCCGTCCATAAAACGCGATTGGAAAATCGATGCCAAAATTGAAACTAGACGCGCGCTCCGTTCTCCTCGCTTACTGCGAAGACGGTAAGGCAAAAACCGACTACTATGATGATACGATCACTGGGCTGGTCCTTGAAGTGCGTGCCTCGGGCCAACGGACGTTCGCACTGCGCTACCGCAATCGCTACGGGACCCAGTGCCAATTTAAGTTGGGCAATGCGGCCCACCTCTCGGCTCAAAAAGCGAGAGTCGAAGCCCAACGCCTTAAAGGCCTAATCGCCTTGGGGCAGGACCCGTCCGCGGAAAAGAAGGTGGTCCGAGCGATCATGACGGTGGAAGAGCTGTCCGTCATTTATTTGCAGCACGCCCGCGCTCGAAAAAGGAGTCATGCAATCGACGAACGATACGTCCGCAATCACATCAACCCACGTTTCGGATCGCTGCGCCTGGATGAAGTAAAGCAGACAGATGTAGTGGCGTGGCTGACGACAAAATGGCAGACCGAAGGGTATGCCAAAGCGACCGTTAATCGCCTCCAGGTGGTCCTCGGGTGCATGAACAAGCTGGCCAAGCAATCCAACCTTCCGGGGTCCGATCTCAACCCTGTCACGGGAGTGTCCCTTTTAAACCCAGACAACGAGCGGGAGCGGTTTTTGTCCAAGGAGAGGTTGCTAGGCTCAAGCTGAAAATTGATGCCAGCGAGAATACTCAGTTGAAGTACATTGTCGGGCTGCTGCTGCTCACAGGGGCGCGGAAGCGGGAGCTCCTGGACGCCAAGTGGGAGGACATTGACCTTGAAGCTCGGCGCTGGCGGATACCGATCAACAAGTCGGGAAAGCCACGCTCCGTGCCGTTGCCCACGGCCGCCATCAATCTCATGGCGTCGATACCAAGGTGGCCGGATTGTCCGTTCGTCCTGCCCAATCCCAAAACCCTCAAGCCTTTCGTGTCGGTTTACAACGCATGGAATACGGCAAGATGTTTGGCGGGGCTGCCGGATGTTAGGATGCACGACCTTCGGCACAGCGCCGCGAGCAACTTAGTGAATGCGGGGCAGACGCTCTATTCGGTGGCGAAGATTCTGGGTCATCGGCAGACGAGGACCACTGAAAGATACGCGCATCTCTCGCAAGGCGCATTGTTAGACAGCGTTGATGCTGCGGCAAACTACATGGGGGCTGATTGGAGTTAGCGTCAAACGGCCGGTCTGTTGGGTTCTTCCCAATGGGCCGGCCGTAAGCCCCCGCGCCACCTTTTTTTTGGTTTTGGCCTTCAACCAAAGCGTAAACATCTGAAGGTACACAGAGCAGGGTGACAAGCTCTCTCTCAATCGCTGCAGGCGTCTTCGTAGCGGTCAATGCCGTAACAGTGCTGCGCTTCTGGCAGGACAAGCAGCGGGCGATAAACTGCGAGCACCGGATACCCGAAATGCAATTGCTTCGCCTGGCACTGTTCGGTGGATCACCCGCGGCACTCCTGGCGCGAAAGCTGTTCCGGCATAAAACGCGCAAACAGCCTTTCACGTCCCGCTTGTATGGGATCATTGCTTTCCAAGCGTTGGCGGTCGTGGGCCTGGGATTCGCCCTTCGCTAGCGCGCACCGATCGCTGGCCTATTGCCTATGGCAGGAAGCGAGCGGGGAGGTCGAGGCAAGCTTACCGTTCGTCGGCCTCGTGGCGCCCCCCCAGCGGCCTCTGAGACCGGCCGTTTGTCCTTTCATCAAGCAGTGACCGCGCATCAAGGTTAGGCCATTCCCGCAATGTAACTAGGTACTTAGCTCTGTAGGTCCAGCGGCAGCTATCGAGCCGAGAGCCATCCGGCGACCAATAGCCTTTACGGGTGGGAAGCGGAGATCGGGCGGGCCACGCCGATCCCTCATCTAAGGCCGACCGATTTATGTCCCATGGAGGCCACGGCCTAAGGTAACTTTGTGGCCGGCCAGTCGCCTATTCGCGTCGTTTCCGATTTCCCGGGTTGGTTGATGCGAGCCATAATGATAAATGGATCTTCAAGGCGAGGACGCCCGATGCACGGCACTCTCATAGCAATAGCGGCGACTGCCCTGCTTTCGGCAGGCTCAGCGGGAGCCCAGTCAAGCACCACTTATGGCAGCGGCTCAGCTGAAGCTTGTTATGCAGCAGCCCGCGAACACCGCGCCAGTCCGGCAACCTTAGCCGAATGTAATCGCGCGATTAGTGGCCCGCTTTCTACCGCCGACCTGGTGGCTACGCACGTGAATCGCGGGATCTTGCACGCGCTTGGAAAAGACTATCCAAAAGCACTCTCTGACTACGATAAGGCGACCACGCTCGATCCAAACGAACCTGAGGCTCTGCTAAACAAGGGTATCTTGCTTCTTCGTCTGGAAGTCCGTGACGCCGAGGCGTTGAAGCTAATCAACTCAGCTATCTTACACAAGACGACGATGCCCGCGCTTGCTTATTTTGCCCGCGGCATAGCTCATGAGCAGCTTGGACAGACCGCTGCAGCTTACAAAGATTACCGACAAGCCGCGGCGTTAAGCCCGAAATGGGATTTGCCCACCCGAGAACTGCAGCGTTTTCGCAAGAAAGCGAATTGACGACAAAACGCATTCGTTACCTGTGCACTTGCGACCAGTGCACCTCACTGAGCTCTCACCAAATGAGGAGGGCTGGACAATGGACAAGTTCATAGCACAATCTTACGTCCGCTTTGGATCGACGTCTGACCAGCATCTAAATGACCGTCTTGGGTGGAAAGCGGACATTAGCCAAGACTAGATAACGATCGGCTGGTCGCGTGCAGCGGCGCGGAAGCCGGGGCGACAATCCAAGTCAGCTCATGACCCAAGCTTGGCCGGGTCGCCACTACCGTCTGGCATGGTGCAAGATTTCGCTTTCTGAAGATCTGCGAGATCCTTGGCGCTGAGCTTGAGGTTCAGCGGCTCAGCATCATCCAGCCATTGCCGCGCGCCCAGCGTCAGCATCTCGTTCAACGCCCGAACCCGCGCCACATTCTGTGCAAGCCTGTCGCGCGATACATCCGTGAGGCCGGTGTGGCGATCCAGCGTCCGGACGTCGGTCGCTGTCTGATAGGCCTGGTAGTGAAGCTCACCCAAGCCGGAGATTCCATCGAACAGGCTGGCGTACCGGTTGCGGACCTCGGGCGTCATGTGCGCCACCGCTCCGGACGACATTGCCGCATTCCATGCCGCCGTCCCCCACGGCCTGAGGCCGATAACGTGAACCTTCAAATGCTCCGCGGGCCGCTCCCCGGCAATGATCGCGTCGAGCAGGTCCAGCCGCCGTTTGACGCAATCGGACGCTGCTATCCGCTCGAGGCTCGCGTACTTGGCATCGAGCAGCTGCGTATCGAGACTTGCGCGCGCCCCCGCCACCTGGTCGCGCCAGTGCATCTCCTCGACGACTTCCTGGGCGCCAAGCGCGATCAGCACGCCGACGACAATGATGCCCACCTCGCCAGCGAACTCCCGCCAGCCGTGCAGCGGCTTGGGCAAATAAAAATGCATAAAGGTCCCCCGGCGGGAAAGACTAGGGCAACATCGAGAGAAATCTAGTGTCCGTTATGGGTCGGGAGGCGACCG